>PVKP010008834.1:13714-70917 GCA_004027715.1 Plecturocebus donacophilus
TTTTGAGACAGAGTCTCAGTCTGTCACCCTGGAGTGCAGTGGTGCAATCTTTGTTCACTGCAACCTCCGGGGTTCAAGCAATTCTTGTGCCTCAGCCTCCTGAGTAGCTGGGATTACAGGTGCATGCCACCGTGCCCAACTGATTTTCATACTTTTAGTAGAGACAGGGTTTCACCATGTTGGCCAGGCTGGACTCAAACTCCTGACCTCAAGTGATTTGCTTATTTAGGCCTCCCAGAGGGCTGAGATTACAAGCCTGAGCCATTGCACCCAGCCTCATGTGCTGAAATCTTTTTTTTTTTTTTTTTTTTTTGAGACGGAGTCTTGCTCTGTTACCCAGGCTGGAATGCAGTGGTGCAATCTCTGCTTGCTGCAACCTCCGCCTCCTGGGTTCAAGCGATTCTCCTGCCTCAGCCTCCTGAGTAGCTGGGACTACAGGTGCCCGCCACCATGCCCAGCTAATTTTTTTTTTTGTATTTTAACAGAAAGAGGGGTTCACTGTGTTGCCCAGGCTGATCTCAAACTCCTGAGCTCAGGCAATCTGCCTGCCCTGGCTTCCCAAAGTGCTAGGGTTACAGGCATGAGCCACCACGCCTGGTTATATGCTGAAATCTTAACCCCCAAGGTGATGGCATTTGGAAGGTTTTTGGCAGATGATTAGGTCCTGAGGGCTCTGCCCTCACAAATGAATTAATGCCATTATAAAAGAGACCCCCAGAGAGATGCCTTGCATCTTTCACTATGTAAAGTTACAGTGAGAAGATGGCTATCTATGAGGAACAGGCCCTCACCCAACACCAAATCTGCCAGCACCTTGATCTTGGACTTCCCAGTCTCCAGAATGGTGAGAAATAAATTTCTGTTGTTTATAAGCTGCCCAGTCTATGGTACTTTGTTATAGCAGCCTGAACAGACCAAGACAGAACCAGTATCTAGTACTCCTCGAAAGATGCACAGTCACCTTAGTAAATAATTACAGGTACCTTAGGTGCCAGTACTGTAGAATCCTTTCTCAAGGAAACCTGATCTCCCTTCCACTATGGGGCTCTAGGGCTATGAATTGTCTTAGGTCCAGAACTAGGTGAAAATCTATAGCTTCCCAATATGGGCACTTAAGTTGGGTTTCTGAAATTAGAAATATTTTCTATTATAAAGATGAATCAAATAATATTTCAGTAGGCTTCAGTAGGCTACCTGTTTCATCCCTGGAAATACAATGATTAATTATCCACCCCTGAGATTCCCTGTAGGTCATAAAATTCTGATTGCCACTGTATTCTTGCTGCCCATGGTGGTCCTTATGCCCACCCTCTGTCTGGTATTTCTTTGTTTGTTTGTTTGAAATGTAGTCTCCCTCTGTCACCCAGGCTGGAGTGCAATGGTGCAATCTCAGCTCATTGCAACCTCTGCCTCCCAGGTTCAAGCGATTCTGCTGCCTCAGCCTCCCAAGTAGCTGGGACTACAGGCATGCATCACCATTCCTGGCTAATTTTTTTTTTTCTTGAGATAGCATCTTGCTCTGTCACCCAGGCTGGAGTGCAGTAGCGTAATCTCAGCTCACCGCAACCTCCGCCTCCCGGGTTTAAGCAATTCTCCTGCCTCAGCCTCCCAAGTAGCTGGGATTACAGGGTCCTGCCACTATGCCTGGCTAATTTTTGTATTTTTGGCAGAGACGAGGTTTCACCATGTTAGTCAGGCTGGTCTTGAACTCCTGACCTCAGGTGATCTGCCTGCTGTGGCCTCCCAAAGTGCTGGGATTACAGGCATGAGCCATAGCACCCGGCCTCATATGCTGAAATGTCTTTTTTTTTTTTGGAGATGGAGTCTTACTCTGTCACCTAGGCTGGAGTGCAGTGGTGCGATCTTCACTCACTGCAACCTCCACCTCCCTGTTTCCGGCGATTCTCCTCCCTCAGCCTTCAGAGTAGCTCACCTCAGCCTTCCAAAGTGCTAGGATTACAGGCATGAGCCACTGTGCCCGGCCTTTTTAAAAATATTTAGTAGAGATAGATTTTTACCATGTTGTCCAGGCTGGTCTCGAACTCCTGATCTCGGGTGATCTGCCCATCTCAACTTCTGAAAGTGCTGGGTTTACAGGTGTGAACCACCATGCCTGGTCTCTGCCTAATTTTTAAAGACTGCCCGCCACTTGACTTTTGTCACTTAGTCCCATCATCCTCAATGAGTCCAAGTTTTAGTCAAGCAACCCGGCAAACTGTGCTACTTCTAACTGCATGAGTTGGCCCAATGAATCCAGCCTGTCTGATAAGAGCACCCATATAAATAAATTCAGCCCTGTCTAGTGTTCCATTCGGTCCTCCTAGGTCTAACCACTGCCAAACACACTCCTTAGGCTTTTGTTTATATAAACGGCAAAATCATTTCAGTAAATGGCAAGATCGTTTTGTAGTATTTGCTATCTCCTTTGTATTCTGAGGCATGCTGAAATCTGATGCTAGATACAATTTTAGGGGAGATTAAGTGGTAGATGGAGTGGGCCTTGGAGAGAATGGACATCTCCATACAAGTCCACTGTCCCAGGTGAGATAATTGCTGGCCTTCAAGCAAGGAAAGGCTTTCCCTCTCAGACATGAGAAGGTAAGCCATGTCCCTCCCACGGAAGGGAAGGAAGCTCAGAGACATTCAGGGGTTTGGGATTCTCAAATTTATCTGAGTTTGCCCGGATGCCCTACTCAGAAACTCAGGCTTCCAATCTTTCTAAATCAATGACCTACATTCTTCTCTTTTTTTTTTTTTTTTTGAGGCAGAGTCTCGCTCCATTGCTAAGCTGGAGTGCGGTGGTGCGATCTCACTGCAACCTCCGCCTCCTGGGTTCAAGCGATTCTCCTGCCTCAGCTTCCTGAGTAGCTGGGATTACAGGCGCCCGCCACCACGCCCGGCTAATTTTTATCTCTTTTAGTAGAGATGGGATTTTACCATGTTGGCCAGGATGGTCTTGATCTCTTGACCTCGTGATCCACCCGCCTTGGCTTCCCAAAGTGCTGGGATTACAGGTGTGAGCCACTGCGCCTAGCCTGCCCTAAATTTTTCATGAGAAATGTGGCAAGGCTGTGAGTTCAACTAATATTTTAATTCTGCAACCCACAAAGTTTGGGTCTGGTTTTCACTGAGGTTGACCCACACCTCAAGAAGGAAGAGATTCGCTCTGACCCATCATAAAAGCCTATGGATTCTCTAACCATGACTTGAGCCTGAAACTTCTGATTTTCTTTCTGTAAGTGCTCTAGCACAGTCAGAGAAAGCCATTCCTTTCTCAGCCCTTAACGTTAGTATTCCTGCCTATCGGTAAAGGTGGCAGCCATGTTTCATCAAAATCAACTTCAGAGGATCATTTCATGAGTTATGTTGCTGCTACATGCTGTGCAGTTTTGACTTGCCATTTCCCATTGGCAAGTGAGGCAGCAGTGCGTTCAGGACCAGCAGCACAACCAAATGAGTCCCAGAGTCCCATCCTGGAGAGGCCAGCCAGAGCCTAGTCAAGAGAAAGAAATCAGCCAGGTGTGGTGGCTCACACCTGTAATCTCAGCACTTTGGGAGGCTAAGGTGGGTGGATTGCTTGAGCCCAGGAGTTGAAGACCAGTCTGGGCAACATAGCAAGACCCTATCTCTACAAAAAATACAAAAATTGGCCAGGCATGTGGCACACACCTGTAATCCCAGCACTTTGGGAGGCCAAGGCAGGCAGATCATGAGGTCAGGAGTTTGAGACCAGCCTGACCAACATGGTGAAACCCTATCTCAACTAAAACAAAAAAAATAACAATTAGCTGGACATGGCGGCGTGCAACTGTAATCCCAGCTACTCAGGAGGCCGAGGCAGGAGAATCACATGAACTTGGGAGGTAGAGATTGCAGTGAGCTGAGATCACGCGACTGCACTCCAGCCTGGGCAACAAGAGTGAAACTGTCTCAAAAAAAAAACAAAAACAAAAAAATTAGCCAGGCATAGTGGTGTGCACCTATAGTCCCAGCTACTTGGGAGGTCCAGCTGGGAGGATCGATTGAGCCCTGGAGGTCAAGGCGGCAGTGGCTGTGATTGCACCACTGCACTCCAGTCTGGGCAACAGAGTGAAACCTTTTCTCAAAAGAAAGGAAAAAAAAAAAACTCAGAAATCACACTGGTTACTTCAGCAGAGATAACTCAAGAAATGGGTTAAACATGTATTGGCAATCTAACAAAAAATGAAAAGAAACCACTAAATTGTGAGAGGCTGTAACTGTGGAAGGAAGCTACCCTCCCTTGAGCTGGGTGAATAAAATGCAAGGGCTTGGGGTTATTAGGATTTAGAAGTTTGGAGAAGGGACCCAGCTTAATACTTGGAAAATAGGTTATACTTCTCTCCCAGTATTTCCATATTAATATATTTTTCTTTCTAAAATCAATTTTATTAGGGTATAATTAAAATAAAATGTTCCCATTTTTAATATATAGTTTGCTGAGTGTGTTTTGTTTTGTTTTGTTTTGTTTGAGATGGAGTCTTGCTTTGTTGCCCAGGCTGGAGGGCAGTGGTCAAATCTTGGCTCAATGCCACCTCTGTCTTCAGGGTTCAAGTGATTCCCTTGCCTTAGCTTCCTGAGTAGCTGGGGTTACAGGCATGCATCACCATGCCTGGCTAAGTTTTGTATTTTTAGTAGAGATGAGATTTCACCATGTTAGCCAGGCTGGGCTCAAACTCCTGACCTCATGTGATCCACTCGCCTCAGCCTGCTGAAGTGCTGGGATGACAAGCATGAGCCACCGCACCCGGCCCACCATTCATTTCTGAAATCTAAGTTACAACAGAGGCTGTGAACTGTTCAGGGGATGGGACCATAAAGACTTTATATCCATGGCCTAGTGTCTAGCAAGCACCATGCACTGCATCTTAGTGGCGCTAAAGAGAGACTCTTTATACAAGCTCAACTACCCACGTGGACTCAGATAAATTTGAGAAGCCCAGACCCCTGAATCTCTGAGAGCTTCCTTCCCTTCTGTAAGAGGACACAGCTTGCCCTCGCATGTCTGAGAGAAAAACCCTTTCCTTGCTTGAAGACCAGTAATAATATAAGCTGGGGCTAGAGAGAGGCACAATCCAAAATACAACCACAAAGGAAGTCTGACCGTCTTCTGAAACTCCAACTTTAAAACCAAGTGAAGCAAGCAGAATTATGATATGCAAAGACGCCTTAAACAGACAAGTTGGCCAGGAGCAGCGGCTCATGCCTGTAATCCCAGCACTTTGGGAGGCCAAGGCAGGAGGGTGACTTGAGCCCAGGAGATTAAGATCAACTTGGGCAACATAGTGAGAAGTGAGACCCCATTTCTACAAAAAATAAAAAACATCAGCCAGGTGTGGTGATACCCACCTTTAGTCCCAGCTACTTGGGAGACTGAGGGAGATGGCTTGAGCCTAGGAGGTCAAGGCTGCTGTGAGCCGTGATTGTACTACTGCACTCCAGCCTGGGTGACAGAGTGAGACCCTGTCTCATAAAAATAAAAAAAAGAGACAAGTTGACTCTCAGCCTAAGAAAACTTGACTGTCCTCTGAAAAAGAAAGGCTCACGCATGTAATCCCAGCACTTTGGGAGGCCGAGGCAGGTGGATCACGAGGTCAAGAGATCAAGACCATCCTGGCCAACATGGTGAAACCTCAACTCTACTGAAATACAAAAAATTAGCTGGGCATGCTGGCACGCCCCTGTAGTCCCAGTTACTCAGGAGGCTGAGGCAGGGGAATCGCTTGAACCCAGGAGGCTGCGGTTGCAGTGAGCTTGGATCACGCCACTGTACTCCAGCCTGGTGACAGAGCAAGACTCTGTCTCAAAAAAAAAAAAAGTTAACCACTCAAAGGAGGAGTGGATCCTTTAGAAGGCAGGTTGCTTGGTCACAGAGGCATTGTAAGAGGGTCACCAAAGTTCGCATTGGAAATGCAGAGCTGACCACTAGGAACGGGCCCTCCATGCGTCTCATCTCGAGCCATTCTCTGGTGCTCCAGCCCTTTTGGCCTTTTTTGGTTCTTTGTATATGTCAGGATTCTTCCAGCCTCAAGGCCCTTGCATGTGCTGTTCCCTCTGTTTGAAATGCTTTTCCTTCCCTGCCATCCCAATAACTAGTAACTTACTCACCATCAGGTTTCTCTCAAGTGTCACTTTCTGTGGCCCCCATGTGGGGTCAGATCCTCCTGCCATAGGCTCTCCTGGTTCCCTCGACCTTTTCTCCATTGTGTTTTCTGATTACCTACAATTCTGGCCATGTGATTAATGTAACTCATGTTTCTCTACTGCTAAACTTGAAGCTTCCATGAGGGCCAGCTGTCAGCTTTGCTCACTACTGTGTCCCTAATGCTTAGCACAGGTTTGGGACATGATTGACATGTGTTATCTAAAGTAGGGCAAGCTACGAAGCACACCCCACTTCACAACACTTCAGTGTTGTACAACCAACTGAATCTTCAGAAGTCTGTTTCTGCTTCTGTAAAATGAAGATAATAATAGTATTTACCTCACAGAGTTATTCTGAGGATGCAAGGAGATAATGCATGAAAAGTGCTTAGTATATTGTTGGCAGGCCCGGTAGCTCACACCTGTAATTCCAACACTTTGGGAGACTGAGGCGGGTGGATCACTTGAGGTCAGGAGTTCGAGACCAGCCTGGACAACATGGTGAAACCCTGTCACTACTAAAAATACAAAAATTAGCTGGGCATGGTGGTGGCGCAATCCCAGCTACTCAGGAGGCTGAGGCGGGAGAATCACTTGAACCCAGGAGGCAGAGGTGGCAGTGAGCCGACATCGCACCACTGTACTCCAGCCTGGGCAATAGAACGAGACTCCATCTCAAAAAAAAAGTGCTTAGTATATTCTCCAGCACCCATTAAATGTCTAATAAATGGCAGTCATCCACGTTAGTACTACTACACGTAGCGGAAAATAATGTGGTAAATGTCTCATTTTTGCATTTCACTATGTCTCTGAAATTTAACACGGTGGCATTCTAATTTTATATGTGAGTTTTACACGTAGTGACTATAAGCCAGTGGCAGATTTAGACCCACTTTCCCTGTATCCCAAAGATAGATTTCTAGGTCTGCAAGGCTGAGGGCTAGACCCAGATCCTGATCAAGTTCCCAAGGCAATCCATCTTGGAGAGCCAATTTATTGACCTTCACTTAATACAAACAGCATTCTCTGTAGCAATATTCTCCACAAAAAGACCTTTTTCACTTAAACATTTCTACAGCAGACACTCCATAACTGTTCACTAAATTGAGTTCTATTGCCTCCCCATGGCCACAGGGTAAAATCCAAATTTCTCAGCTTGAAATAAAATACACCTTACTATCTGGCTCCAACCACCCTATCCACCCTCATTTCCTAATTGCCAGGATTTACAAAGTATTTACTACATTTTATCTCATGAAATATACTATCTCATTATCTCATTCAATAAAAATAGATATCTATACACCAGGTGCAGTGACTCACGCCTATAATTCCAACATTTTGGGAGGCCAAAGCGGGCAGGAGTTTGAGACCAGCCTGGCCAACAAGGTGAAAACCCGTCTCTACTAAAAATACAAAAATTAGCCAGGTATGGTGCACACCTGTAATCCCAGTTACCCAGGAGGCTGAGACAGTAGAATCACTTGAACCCCAGAGGCAGAGGTTGCAATGAGCCGAGATCACTCCACTGCACTCCAGCCTGGGTGACAGAGACTCTTTCTCCAAAAGAAAAAAAAAAATAGAAATCTATAGGTATCAAATATAGAGGCCATTATGCATACATTATATAATGTAACATCATATGTTGTATATAGATGTGTATATTTTATTTATTTATTTTTGAGCTGGAGTCTCACTCTATCACCAGGCTGGAGTGCAGTGTCACTATTTTGGCTCACTGCAACCTTCCCCTCCCAGGTTCAAGCGACTCTCCTGCCTCAGCCTCCTGAGTAGCTGGGACTACAGGTGCACGCCACCGCGCCCAACTAATTTTTGTATTTTTAGTGGAGCCAGACCATGTTGGCCAGGATGGTCTCGATCTCTCAACCTCAGGTGATCTGCCCGCCTTGGCCTCCCAAAGTGTTGGGATTACAGGGGTGAGCCATCGTGCCCAGCCTTATTTATTTTTTTGAGATGGAGTTACTCTGTTGCCCAGGCTGGAGTGCAGTGTGTGAACTCAGCTCACTGCAACCTCCACTCCTGGGTTCAAATGATTCTCGTGCCACAGCCTCCCGAGTACCTGGAATTACAAGTGCACACCACCATGCTCAGCTAATTTTTGTATTTTTAGTAGACAGTGTTTCACCATGTTGGCTAGACTGGTCTCAAAATCCTGACCTCAAGTGATCCATGCATCTCAGCCTCCCAAAGTGCTGGGATCACAGACATAAGCCACTGTGCCTGGCCACACGTGTATACGTCAACTTAAATAGTCTCACACAACACATGTTCTTTCATAAGTTGCTTTTCCACACTCAACAATGGGTCATAGATATTTCCCCATACCATAGAGGTTTATTTACACATTTATAAGTCATTTTATTATTATTACTTGTAGAGATGGGTCTTGTTATGTTGCCCAGGCTGGTCTCAAACTCCTGGGCTCAAGTGATCCTCCAAATTTGGTCTCCCAAAGTGGTGGGATTACAGGCATGAGCCATGTGCCAGGCTTACAACATCATCTTAAATGATTCCCTAGTATGACATTGTAGGAATGTACCAGATTTATAGATAGACATTATAGTGGCTTCCAACTTTTCAATATTATAATCAACACTAGGATGAATAAATTTGTACATCTTCAGTTACTTAGAGTATCTTCCTAGATTGAATTCTTAAAAGTAGTACTGCTATATCAAGGGGAATTATGCATTTACAATTTTGAAACATGATACCAAATTACCTTCCAGAACTTGTTATACCAGCTTATATTTCCAACAGCAGGATATGAATGCCTCATTTTCCCCTACCCCTGTCAATGCTGGGTACTGCCAACTGAATAGGTAGGAAAATTGGCTCTCATTATCACCTTAATTGCTTTCTAGTGAGGTAAAATGTCTTTACCATGGATTCTATTTATTAGCCTTGAGTATTTCTTTTGTAGATTGCTTCATGTTCTTTCCCCTTTTAAATTGAAATATTCATCTTTTTTCTTATTAATTTCACAAATTCTTGTTCTATATGTTGCAAAGCTTTTTTTCCCCCAAATGTGTAGCTTACATTTCAATTATGTGGGTTTTTTTGTTTTGTTGTTTTGCTTTTAAACACATTTTACATTGTATATAGTCAAATCTATTTTTCCTCTTAGGATTGCTTCTTTTTGATCTTATCCTTAATAACATCTTCCCAACTGCAAGAGCAAATAAATCTTCAACTCCTTTAAAAAACAAACAATAAAAACTAGGCTGGGTGCAGTGGATCACGAACCTGTAATCCCAGCACTTTGAGAGGCCAAGGTGGGCAGATCACAAGGTCAGGAGTTAGAGACCAGCCTGGCCAACATGGTGAAACTCTGTCTTTACTAAAAATACAAAAAAAAAATTAGCCAGGTGTGGTGGTGTGTGCCTGTAATCCCAGCTACTCAGGAGGCTGAGGCAGGGGAATCACTTGAACTGGAGAGGCAGAGGTTGCAGTGAGCTGAGATCATGCCACTGTATTCTAGCCTGAGCAACAGAGCAAGACTCTGTCTCAAAAAAATAAAAATGAATAATAGGCTAGGCACAGTGGCTCATGCCTATAATCCCAGCACTTTGGGAGACTGAGGCAGGCAGATCACAAGGTCAGAAGATCGAGACCATCTTGACCAACACGGTGAAACCCTGTCCTTGGTAAAAAGACAAAAATTACCCAGGTGTGGTGGTGCTCGCCTGTAATCCCAGCTACTCGGAAGGCTGAGGCAGGAGAATCTCTTGAACCCGGGAGGTGGAGGTTGCAGTGAGCCAAGATCGTGCCACTGCATTCCAGCCTGGCAAGAGAGACTCCATCTCAAAAATAAATTAATTTTAAAATAATTATAAAATACAAATATATTTTTAAAAAACTAGTTTATGGCTTCATTTTTCTGTACTTAATGTTTTAATTCACCAGAATTTTGTTTCATGGGCCTCCTCCCTCAGACTAGGGTTCCTCCCTCCAGCAGAATATAAGTTCTCAAGGGACCTCCAAACTAGCCCCAGGAAATCTCAGCCCTAGGCTAAGGTCTCCAGTTACAGGAGGTGTCCATTGGCTCTCCCTGTGTTCTGCCTCCAGGATTCAAGTGAGTGGCCGTCTTGGTGCCCAGGGCAAGTCCCAGGTACAGAATACCCTGTTCCTAAATCCTCTGCCCTCTTGAGATCTCTTGGGGTTGCCAGGCATTTGCCAGCCCTCTGGGGGCAGTTGATGAAGTTCTGTGGGCCATATCTTCCACACAGTGCTCCCATGAAGGGAACCACTCAACCCTTTCCATCTGGGCAGACCATTCTATTCAGATAATGCCTGACATTTCATAGGGGTGCTGGCCTGGGAACCACTTCCCAGAGTACACTCACAGAGAGGTGTGGCTTTATCTTCACAGTGGAAGGCACTAATACTCACAGGGCCTGCAGCTGGCCATCCCCTGACCATAGTTGGAAGTGGGGCCTTTCAACAGAGCCTGGTGGCAGGTTCCTGGAGGCCCGTTATGGAGGAAGAGGGGATAACACAGTGGAAGGAAAAGAAGGGAGCTAGTAGTTTAGCTATTGAATCTAATAGCATTCCCGTTTCACCACCAGCCTGGCCAGGGCACAGTGGGCAAGAAAGAGTGAGAGAGGCTGGAACCCGGAGAAGCCACTGTGATGCAAGGGCAAAGAGGAGGTGGGTGAGACCACCAGCTGGCCCAAGTGTCTTCCCCCTGCAAAGGTGATACACGAGCAAGAAGCCCTTTTTCCAGCTGAGGAGGCACCAGCAACTGGGAGCCGAGGCCCAGCTCCCTGAGGAAGCCAGAGCACCCTGGAGAGCAGGCGGAATCCATGATGAACGCGGGAGGAAGCTCTCAAAGGGAATGGATGACGTGAGAGGCCTGGGGGAAATTCGGATGCAAGACGCTCAGAGCCCAGATCTCTCAAAGTAAAGGTGATGGCTGGCTTCTGATTCTCACCTGAATATCTGGAGAGGGAAAGGGAGAGAGGGAATGGACTGAAGAGGAAAAAAAAACTTTAGAAAAACCCCTGAAAACAGTGTCCAGGCCCCAGATGTGTGATGAATAGATCGTCCGGCAGAGACAGGCTAGTTAAAATAAGTCACATAAAAGTAATTTGCTTGCCAAAGAAGTGTTCCTCCAAGTTATGGGTTCCACCACTTCGGTTCCAAGAAAATTCTGTCGGAAACAGGCCCCTAAACTGAAGAGGGGTGAGCAGAGAGAAAGGGGAAATCTGTCCCCACAGCCTGGACTCCAGGGAAAGGTGATAGCCCAGAGACACATTTTGCCTAGGGAAGCCCAAAAGACGGCTAGACGGACTGGATATTGTCACTGAATATTTAAAACACACTGTGGGCCCATGGAGAAGAACAGAGAGCAGGGGTGCAAGCTCCAGGGAGGCAGATTTGGGGCTCATCCAAAGCTGACAAATTTGTAGAGTTCCTTGGGAGGCAGCCAATTTCCATAACTGGAGATTACTTATGTGGACGACTGCAGGAGTCCCAGTACTGGCAGGCCAGGTAGTAGCTCACCTGTGAGGTCCTTTTTCCACTGTTAGGAAATTGCAAAGGTCTTCCCCTTTTACTTCCAGCACTCTGGAGAAGGGAAAAGAATTCAAAATGACTTTCACTCTTTATTTGTACACCTAGAATACACACATAGGCTGGGCACTTTGGGAGGCTGAGGTAGAAGGATCACTTGAGTACAGGAGTTCGAGACTAGCCCGGGTAACATGGCAAAAACCTGTCTCTACAGAAAATCAAAACATTAGCCAGGCAGGGTGGTCTGTGCCCATACTCCCAGCTATTGGGAGGCTGAGGTGGGAGGATCAGTTGAGGCAGAAAGGTCAAGGCTGCAGTGAACCACAATCATGCCACTGCACTCCAGCGTGAATAACATAGATCTTGTCTCAAAAAATAAAACACAAGGCCAGGCACAGTGGCTCACACCTGTAATCCCAGCACTTTAGGAGGCCAAGGTAGGCGGATCACCTGAGGTCAGGAGTTCAAGACCAGCCTGGCCAACATGGTGAAACCCCATCTCTACTGAAAATACAAAAATTATCCTGGCATGTTGGCACATGCCTGTAATCCCAGCTACTTGGGAGGCTGAGACCTGAATCATTTCAGAATCGCTGAAACCTGGGAGGCAGAGGTTGCAGTGAGCCGAGATTGTGCCATTGCACTCCAGCCTGGGCAACAGAGCAAAACTCTAGCTCAAAAAAATACAACACAACATGCACACACATATGCACACACCAGTGAGTGCTAGAACAGTGAGCTTTATTGTACACCTTTGGCCAGGCAACGCACAGCAGGCACACAGCATGGGCTCCATGCGTGATCCCGAGTTGATGTGGTCTGTAATGCCTTTCCTTCACTGAGGCCTCTGTCATTTCTTTCGTGTTCTGAAGTTATGAGCCCTATATGCTGACAAAAGATGTGCAAGGTAGGTCTGCTGTGAAAAACCAAAGGAAAACATCCTAGGAGATGTTTAATAAGTGCCAGTGAGCCAGGCAAGGTGGCTCACACCTGTAACCCAACACTGTGGGAGGCCAAGGAGGAGGATCGCTTGAGCCCAGGAGTTTGAAACTAGCCTGGGCAACATAGTGAGACCCCATTTCTACAAAAATTAAAAATTAGTGGGGCACGCTGGCGCACACCTGTAGTCTCAGCTACTCGAGAGGTTGAGGTGGGAGGATCAGTTGAGCCCTGGAGGCGAGGCTGCTGTGAGCTGTGATGCACTACTGCACTGTAGCCCGGGTGACAGAGCAAGACCCTGTCTCAGAAAAAAAAAAAAAAAGCCACTGAGGATTGAGGGACTTTCAGGGAATTGGTCCAGGAAACAGGTGAAGACTAGCAGACAATTAGGGATTAGTGGTTGTCCTATGACATTATAAAGAATGTTCATAAATGTCCCTGAAGCCACCCAGATTGGCCAACAATTCTATGAATTATAATTGGAAGAAACCAGAGTAAAGATAGGTCTGACATCAGGACAAATGAAAGATGAGCCAACGACTGCCAGTGGCCTTTGCCAGAAATGCAGCTCAGTGTGGTCTACACAACATCTGCTCTGACTCAGTGCGTTGGCTTCAGTTGATGCTGCTATTTCCAGGACCCCACCCCCTTGGGATATTCCTCAAACCCTGCTGGAGGAGAGGCTCGCCCCTGATTCTTGATGTTGGGCTACTTTTCCAGCCTTAGGGAGTAAGCAAATTCACCAGAAGCCACTGCCTCACATTTCAGCGTGACCAAACTGTGGGCTAACGAAGGCAAGTGACTTGCTCCAAGTCACGGTCAAAGGCAGGGATGAAAGCCAGATCTCCAGATAGGTTGGTCCACGCACCTTCTCCATCATTCCCTTGCCTCCCTCAGGAATCCCCAGGCACCCAGCGAGCAGGTGAAGCTGGTTCCTGTATGGATCTTTCTTGCTGTCTACCATGTCACTGCAAAGGAAGCCTGGTGAGAATTTGCTTAACAGCAGCCCTTACTTACGGGCAAGGAGCAGGTCACCTCGCAGCCCCACAGGAGCCAAGGCAAATCTTGCCTGTATCCCAGCTACACTGACTCGTGTGACCCTCCAGGAGACACGTGTTTGTTCACGCAACAAACCCTCACTGAGTGCCTACTGTGGTGCCAGGTCCTGTGCTAAGCATACTCGAAGGAGAAAAGAGTTTATAATCCCTGCTGTCAGGGAGCCTCCAGGTTAGAGGGAGATAAACTGAATAATCTCACTAATGAATATCCAATTACAAACTGAAATAGGTGCTCCTAAGAGCAGGAACACAGTTCAACAAATGCTATGTAAGAGGCCTGACCTGGGGGCTGCTGAAGAGGAGCCCCTGGCTGGAACCTGGAGGAGGAGGGCGAGTTAACTGGCTTAGTGGAGACAGAAGAGCCACTGCAACCCCACACTTTGTGGGTGACTAAGCAAGGCGTATTCTCTGCAGGCGCGAGGGGAAGGGATTCACCGGCAATTTGTTCTGGGAAAGCCTCAGTGTAGACCCAGGCTGACAATGCAGTTGCCACACAAGAGGTCAGAAATACACTTGCTTCTTTTTCTTCTCAGCACGATAGTGGCACAAGAGCTTCTCAGGAAACCCTAACCTTTCAAAAACAGTGATTACAGAAGCTATGACACGGCAGATGTTTGTCAGAGCCAGTGACACTCGCCGAGGCCAAGGGGCCATGCAGAGGGAGACCACAGCACATTTGCTCTAGCAGCATTTTTATTTACAAACAGCAATGTCCATTGACTTTATTTATACCATAAAAAAGCCATTTACAAGCAAGAAACAAGAATTCAGAACAAAATTAAGCAGCACTGAAATATTCATGTCACAAATCTAAAACAAAGTGAATACAAGAGTAAAATATCATTTGAATAAATAGTCTTAAATCCATGCTATAAAATAATCCTTAATGGCAAGTTACTAGTTGATACAGCATCCGCTTAGCTAGCTTCATTTACTTCATATGGTGATGAAGTGTGGCGTTGTGAGGTTACCAGTTTATATTGCAAGATAATGACACTGTGTTAAGTCATTCAAATTGCTCAACCATTTATAACGGAAAAAAATGTTAGCCCTACTAATAAAAGTGGTGAGAGAGATGGTTTTCACATTAGGAAAATGGTCATTCTCAAACAAACCAGGTAAGTTTACCTCTTACAATAGTCAGGGCAGCAACCAAAGGCTTGGGCAGCAAGTCCAAAGGTTGAATTCACAGCATACTTGTCACTGAGGGGCAGCAAGAGGTCTATGTACTGAATCTGCTACAAGGAGCGCCAAGCAAGGCTGACTCCAGGACTTGATCAAGAACTACAATAGCCCTGTCTGTGCCAGACCCAGGGAGGAAACCAGAGAAAACAGGTTCTCTTCTGGGCTGAGAAGTCAAGCACTGGGCAGAAACAGTGGGAACACTCTGGCACTTACTGAAAAAGACGCATGTGACATGTGACAACCATTACAAATTTGGAACAATGTGAATGACTTTTCTGAACTTTTCGTTCAGTTGCACTGAGTAATATGAAATCTATGATTTATGAACTAGTTTCATATAAAGAATTTACATAATTCCCCAATACTTTCATATATAAAATTTAATAAATAACCCTGACCAGTCTAGAAGCACCATTCAAGGGGCATGTGCCCTTGGAAAATAGTTTAGGTGTTGCATATTTGAGTCCCTTTCAGTGGAGGCTTCACAGGAAACCATTATAGAATTTAACAATAACGAGGACGACGACAACAACAACAACAATCACAGTAACTAAGAGAAAAGCTGATAAAATAAAACACACTGATCTCTTTAAAGTAAAGCTCATTCACAGAGATGATGTCCCCCCAGCCCTTGTTTTGTGTTCCTGCAATTCTTCCTACCATCTAGGCTATAAGAACAAAAATCAAAACAAAACCACACAAAAATATGCAGGTCTATATGGTCTGGGCTAAGGGAAATACAAAGAGTTGGTTATATTTGCTATTGTTAGAAAAGACATGTACTCATGCTCTGGAAGATTTAAAAATTATCAATTTCGTTCTACAGTATATTCTGCTCAACAGTGAACTGACAGTATCCTTTCTGCTGTTTAGAAAAAAAAAAACTAAAAAAACCAACAACAACAAAAACCACAACTGCCAAGGCAGAGCCAACTGGTTGGGAGGCTTTCCACTGACCAGAAAATTAACTTGTCTCCATATACTGTATTTACAAATATAATTTCTAAATGTATTTACAGCTTTAGTAGAAATTAGAGGGTAGAGAACTGATTAGAATGAAAATAACTGTTTAAAACCACAAAACATTAGTAAAAGTATAAAATTCTTTGTCTTCACAGTTTGTAATAACAGACTAAATATCTCTAGAAAAGGACGCTGTCACTGTCTTCACATTGTCTAATATTGAAAAGGTAGCTCAAGAAGAGACTCAATTATGAACAAGCCTATATGAATTCAGGATATATTTTACTGTAAAAGATTTCTTCACATATCACTTTATCTTAATTGATTTCTGCATCTGTTATAAATGAAACACCTAACCTAAAACTGTACAGAAATAGGGACTTTGCTTTCCAAAAAGAGTTGCTCTAAGGAGTTACACAGCATACTTCGTCTGCGGAGACGTGAAGTGAACTTCAGGGAGAGAATGTTTCGGTTCTGTGGTCATGTTAATCCTCCTGACACATCCTTATGTGGCAAGGCACAATTAATTGCTGCTGCCCGATCTGAATGGAGTTAATCTCTCACCAGTCACGCCCCTGGGAAGCATGACAGTGCGAACACTCAGAGAGGCTACACAGCTCCGTGCTGGCCTAGGCGCTGCCTCCCTCGAAGCCCTGCGGAACTTTACAGTACTGTGTTATGGCTTGAGAATTCATTCTTAACACTGCGAGCAGTGGAAAGGGTAAAGTGTTAGCAACACGAATGGGAGCAAGTGGAACTTGCAAAATGTGGAATCATGACTTTAGAGAGAAACTCAATCAATTTTCTGCCCCTTAACAGTCCCATTACAATGTTTGAACCTGAACTGTACAATCAAAGCAATAGATATTTTTGTCAAAGACAATTTTGGATAAGTCACTCTTTGGTAAACTCAAACCAGTTAAACAGATTCACAAATACAAAGAACTCCATGTAAATAAGGTTAAGACGGACAATGCCAAGAGCCAGGACGCTGGAGGTGCCCGCGCCAGGTGCTCTCCCTCCTCACTGTCTCTCATACCACGGAATGCTCTGGAGACTTCACTGAAGGCCCCAAGCCTGAGTGAAAAGGAGGTTCCTTCCCTGAGCTTGACCTCTTATGTCCTTGGATTTGGGCAATTCTTGTCACAAACTTAATTTGTATCACAACACAATTTTTTTGCATTCAATTAAAAAAAAAATCAAAACCAAACTTACTCATGTAAGGGAAAAAAAATCACAAACATTTACCTGAAACCCCAGAACATATTTAAGTGGGTAAACACTTGGGGTCCAGCCTCCCCTTGAGGCACGCGGCTTTAACAGGAGTTGAACAAGTGCTTCAGGGAGAGAACAAACCCCTACTTAGGCAGTTTGACGAGGAAAAAGGCATACTATATACCCGATTTAGCAAAAGCCGCTCCTCAGGAGCAGCAGGATTAGAGTGTAATCTGTACGGAGTTAACACTGATGTGTAGCGCAGCAGTTCACATGTGAACAGATCCTGTGTGCTAGAGATGCGCCTGCACAGCTGCCACCCCTGGGGGCTATTACACACGAAGGGCTTGAATGACTTTTTTTTCTCAAAACAAAAAACAAAAACAAAAAAACAATCCACCATTGGTATTTTAAGAGCCAAAAAAACACAGAAAACCAGCAAACATCTAATTCTGTATTCCTTTAACTTCAAGCCTCTGAGGCTGGTTCTTCATTGGTTTTTCTTTTAGGTGGCTGCACTGTTCACCTATGGAAATACACTGGTTGTGCGTCTCAGAGCCCAGGTTATCAGGCAGATACCAGAACGCTGACATCCCACAGGCAGCCTGCAGCACAAACTCACCACCAAACTGCCTACAAAATTACTCTCTGCCAGAGTTTACAGTACCGAAGCAATCTTGTAAAGCCTGTTTGTGTATGTGAACACAATACAGAACTGAAGACATTTCTGAAAGTACTAATAAAACATTATTCAAATAGGACTTGGGTACATTTTCCTACAGTAACGTGTTTGCTGGCACATGCTTTTGAGGTCTCTTTTCAAGCTATGAACTCAAGAGAGAAAAACAATTATAATTCATTATTACTGTTAGATTTCACATTTTCTACAACTATACTGACCTAAAAAGACACTTAACAAAAATAGCACCACATGACCAAAAAATGGTGACACACAGAGTATCTTAGAGGGCTTTTAAACTGTTGGTTCTTTAAGCAGGAAACACTGAGAGAGTGGGGGAGCCACTGAGGCTCTCTCATTAGCACACACAATACTAAGATAGATATATTGCTTGCAATTCCCATAGAGTATAGCTTTACAAAAAGTACAAATTCTAAGTTCTGCAGTTTCCCTGGGAACTGCATGTAGAAAAAGTTGCTGTGCACCTGAACTGGCTGTTTGAAAAGAGAAAGAAAACGACAAACCAAAACCAAAACAAAACAACAAAAAAAACCCACAACACTGCTTGGAGAATTTTGTAGACAGAACTACAAATCCCTTTCCTTAAGTGCGAGTGAGTACTAACTCATGATAGAGAGTGATTCGATTTAGTTACCTGGTATGTATGTTTCTACAGTACGAAATGAAGGTAGATTTGCAGGCCAGTAAAAACCTTGAAAACCACTGCTCCTTTGGGGTTGGCTAATATAACACTACACTATGTAAAAAGGTCAGCACCACGGGTCATCCAGCTTACCTGCTGGACAACTAACAAAAATTCCAAACGGTTTCCAACTAGAGTTGAAGAAATTTTATGGCATTTGGTTTATGTATTGTTATGAAGCAGAGCTGTGAACACTGTGATTTGCTTTGCTTGCTTTTGGACACAATGATTAATATAAACCTACTAACATTCTTTTTTTAAGGAAAATGAAGGGGCAAAACCCTAACATAGTAGGTAGGGATGAGATAGACTCAAAAGCCCTGTTCACATTGTATTAAATAATATATTCCTCTTACATTCACCTCAACCAGAATAAAATCAAATTTGAGAATGTATATATACTATATATATAATAATAGTTTTATTATATATATATAAATTGTCTAACTACCCCCTAAAAGGAATTTTAAATTAGAAAAGGTTACCCATTTGAATCAGCTGACGGCATCCTAATCTGTCTCCATGGATGTGCACTGCTTCCAGCGCACACAATGAGAGAGAGTATGCCTCTTGGCAGAGAATGGAGGGTCAACCAGTTGGCATAGCTAAATCACTGGCAGATTTTGGATTAAGAGTTCAGCCAAAGAGGAATACTGTCAGCCTGTGTTTTCCCTGGATGCGTTGCCCTTCATGCTTTGAGCTCCTTCGGGGAGGGAGGGCTGGGGGAAGGATAAACACAATAAAGTGTTCCATCCAGAAACTTCAGAAAAACTGCCAAGAGACCAAGAGATTTCCAGATGGTTGGGAAAACCAAAGATTACAACAAAGCAAATCACAAATATGCATTGATTAATGTGCTTTGTTTGGGTGCACTTCTTTACCATCTTAATCGGGAGCATCAGACACTGTGTGAATTTCCATCCGGGAATCTAGGCCCATCTCTGAAGCTGATGCATCATTTTCTAGTTTCTGTTCCACGTACACATCTGTTCTCTCGGGGGACTCAATGCGACTCCTGACTTCAGCAACGCCCGGGTGGTTTTTCCGCAGGTGCTGGTTGAGGGTGCCTTGGAATGGAAAGCACTTCCCGCAGATCTCACAGCGGAATGGTTTATCATCTGTATGGCCCCGGATGTGGTACTCCAGTTGGTCCTTCCGTGTGTACTTCTTCCCGCAGAACTTGCACACAAAGGGGGTGATTCCCATATGGAGTCGCATGTGCCTGTCAAGGCTTCCTTTCTGGTTGAAGGACTTTCCACAGTAAATACAGATCAACCTCTCATTGTACGGGTACCAATGCCCTCTCGCACTCCTCTCCCGGGGACTGCTCTCATACCCGGGGTTGTTCATCATGGCTTCACTGTCAGAGCCCTGCACCAGGCCCTGCAGGTCACTGTGCAGATGAACAGACAAAGCCCGCTTCTGGCGGGCACGTCCTCCTCGGAAACAGCTCAGCATGGACCTGGATGGGCTGGAATTACTTAAACTTCCAAAAGCTTCTGATACATTGGTTGGCTGTGAGGCTGCTTGGGAATAGGAGTATGCATGCTGGAGCACAGAACCATAGGAGCCCACATTCACTGCCACAACTTGTTCCCCGTCAACCATCTCAGTGTGGTACCCATCGTCACCCAGGGAGGAGCTGTCGGAACAGCTAGGCCGGTCGGACTTCTCCATCTTCACTTTCACCTCGGTGATCTGGCTCTCCCTCACCAATAGGTCTCCTTGCTCATGGTCCCCCTCTATCTGAATCTCATACTCAGAAACGCTACCACTGCTCCCACGGTCTGAGTGCCCCTCCTCCTGTAAGCGGCTGCGCAAAGCTTTGCTGGGGGTCGTCTCCATCCGGAGGTCACTGCTTGCGGTGGGCTGCCGTCCCTGAGAGCAGTATGGAGGGGAGATCTCCACTGGATTGGCAAAGAAGCTGCCATCTTTCACTCCGTTTCGACTCTCGGGATTCTCTTCAGCACCAACAGTAACAGAGTCAACATCTCCAACGCTGATTTTGGAATGGATGCTCTCTAGGATCTGCGTGCACTTGTCAATGACACACTGCATCTGAAGAAAGCTGGCTGCAGTCAGAAAACTGACAACATCCTTCAGCTGCAAGGACATTCTTCCAGTGTAACAAAAAGAAAGCAACTGCTCAAACACATTGGGATTTTTAATCACTGATATTGACAAGCCACTCATCGTACTTAATGCTGAATGGTCCCGGAAATATGGAGAGCTGGCAGCAAGGACTGCTTTGTGGGCTCGGAATGGCTGACCCTGAATGTGTACAATGATGTCACATAGTTTCCCTTGCAGGCGGAGTTCGTTTAGCTGGCTCAGAACGGTGCTGCTGTACTCGGGCACATCAAACTGAATAAAACTGCTGCTGTCCATTTCTACTGACATGAAGCGTACTCTGCGGAGAGAGAGAGTTTGCATCATTCACCAATGACTCCTCGCTAAGTACAAGCGGCATAAACACAAGCTTACAACAACAATACCATTGTGGCTATCATACCTCCTAAATTCTACCCAAAGCGTTCTTCCTCTTGTTTTAGTCTTTCATGTTTTGGTTAATTCACCTACAGCCAAATAAACTAATGCTCAATTAGCCTAGTGGCATAGTCGCCTAACATTCATCTTGATCAAAAGTAAAACATTTTACACATAGTGGGGCTATTTGGGCTTTGACTGAAAAACTGAAAAATTGATACCCTTTTAGGAAAAGTATTTCCCCATTTCAAGTACTTTTGAGGGTTTGAAGTACTTTGTGAAAAATAAATTCAGGCCAGGCGCAGTGGTTTACACCTGTAATCCCAGCATTTTGGGAGGCCGAGGCAGGCAGATCACCTGAGGTCAGGAGTTCCAGACCAGCCTGGCCAACATGGTGAAACCCCGTCTCTACTAAAAATACAAAAATTAGCCGGGTGTGGTGGCGTGCGCCTGTAATCCCAGCTACTCGGGAGGCTGAGGCAGGAGAATTGCTTGACCCTTGAAGGCAGAGGCTGCAATAAGCCAAATCATGCCACTGCATCCCAGTCTGGGCAACAGAGTGAGACTCCTTCTCAAAAAAAGAAAACAAAAACAAAACTGAATTCATGTAAAAATGTTCTGCCTTACTTGTGTATTTCTGATTGTTATTTTTCAAGTATGCAGCACCCTGCTGTCTTGATGTGTATGTTTGCCCTTCAGCTCCGTACATCTTTATATCCCCTTTGGGTTGGGTTGATTTGGCTTAGACTTACTATGTTCAGTCTCTTTCAGTGAAGAGTTATTATTACCTTTTTATTTTTATTTTTTGAGATGGAGTCTCACTCTGTCGCCCAAGCTGGAGTACAGTGGTGTGATCTCAGCTCACTGCAATCTCTGCCTCCCAGGTTCCTAGTGAATCTCCTGCCTCGGCTTCCCAGGTAGCTGGGACTACAAGCATGCGCCACCGTGCCTGGCTAATTTTGTATTTTTAGTAGAGACAGGTTTTCACCATGTTGGCCAGGCTGGTCTCGAACTCCTGAGCTAGTGATCCTCCTGCCTCAGCTTCCCAAAGTGCTAGGATTACAAGTGTGACCTGCCACGCCTGGCCAGTGAAGAGCTATTTTTGAAAATATTTTATTTAATTTTATTCATCTCATTTCATTTCTAGAGATGGAGTCTCACTCTGTCATCCAGGTTGGAGTGCAACCTCTGCCTCATGGGTTCAAGCAATTCTCCTGCCTCAGCCTCC
This sequence comes from Plecturocebus donacophilus, assembly GCA_004027715.1. NCBI lineage: Eukaryota > Metazoa > Chordata > Mammalia > Primates > Pitheciidae > Plecturocebus > Plecturocebus donacophilus. Next base: position 35,869 of record PVKP010008834.1, read on the forward strand.
TGAGTAGCTGGGACTCCAGGTATGCACCACCACGTCCGGCTACTTTTTGCATTTTTAGTAGAGATGCGGTTTCACCATGTTGGCCAGGCTGGTCTCGAACTCCTGACTGCAAGTGATCTGCCCACCTCGGCCTCCCAAAGTGCTGAGATTACAGGCCTGAGCCACTGCGCCCGGCCAAGACAGTATTTTAAACAGTAGTTGTTTTCAACAATAGGAGTGAAAGGGGTGATGGGCACATCAGGAGGTATCACTCTCTACTAGCACTCACAGCTGTGGGACACCTACAACAGGTTTCCTTCCTCTGGCCTAAAATCTGCAGCACCAGATTACTCAGAACCACTTAAGTATATATAGTCCAGGCTCCATCCTCTGACCCAAACGCAACAAAGCCAGATCTAACAATTATATTTTAAAACCCGACCAAGAGAAATGTCAACACCTAAGTATTAGATCAGAAAAAACTGAAATGGAATAAAACTACGTAGACAATGAGAAAACACGTAAAATCTGCATTTAGAAGTGAAGTTTATGTCTTCAACTTACTTGAGAATGTATCCCCAAAAAAGAGATGGACAGATACGTGATAAAGCAAACACAGTAAAATGTTAACAATTGGAGAGTCTACATGTCGGATATTTGGGCACTTATCGTGAAATTCGCTCACCTTTTCTATATGTTTGAAGTTTTTCAAAATGAAATGTTGGGAGTTTAAAAAAAAATAACGAAAAGCTATAACAGGAAAAGTCATTGCCTTTAGAGTTTTTATCATTAAACAATAAATACTAAAAATAAGTGAAATGACTCAACTTAGGAGGTCAGAAAAGGAAAAACACATGATGCCCCAAGACAGCAGGAAAGTAACTGATACAGAAAAACAGCACAGAATCACAAAAGGAATTTTTAAACTTCAAGACAAGATAACGTGCAACTAAATCTAAGACGCTCACAGGAAAGGATCAGTTAAATGTGCCTAAATCATGTCCGAATTTTTATATCATGTCAAAATCTGAGTTACAACATTTTAGTCAAAGAGGAATACTGTGCCCTTATTTATCCTAGATTTATGATTGAAATCAATTTGAAATCTGTATGAAATGAACATATTTTTAGGATAACATAAATTGGCAGAACTAAATAAGAAACAGAAGTGCCAAGGCACAAATGATCTTCAGGCCGTTCACACTGTTCTAGATGCATGTAAAAACATTTAAAGCATCTCAGTTCATATGGCACAAATCTGATACCAGAAGATGACAAATAGCAGAAAGAAGAAAACTGTCTACTTCATCTAAATAAATAGATTTTAAATTCCTAACAGAAATACTAGCAAATACAACCTATTAAAATAATACATTATGACCGAGAACTGCTGTTTCACAAATGTAAGGATGGCTACATGTTCAGAAATAAATAGACGAATATAATTTGCAACATCAATAAGTCAAAGGAGAAAAATTCATGTGACCAAATCAATACTATGTCATAAATGCATGTGAGAAAAAGTTAAATGCCCTTTCAGAGTAAGGCAAAAGTACTCAATAGGGTAGAAATAGAACAATCCTTTGTTGATATAATAAAGAGTATCTACTACAAACCAATGGCAACATCATCCTTAAAAAGGAAACACTGCGTATGTTGGTATACTTAATGGGAGAAAGAAAAGAAAAAAAAAAAAGGAAACATGATGCCTGCATTTCCCAAAATGTATTTAGTAGAACACAAGCCCAAGAGCTGGCCCCAATATCCTCACCTCCTAGGGATTAAAAAACACATTAGCATAATAACCCACCTGACAACTCCTGCAGACAAGAATCCTGTTTAACTCAACAGTTCACAATCTCATTTAAGGGTGAAACTGTTTGCTAAAGGTACACATATTAATATTCCAAAGAATTAGTGTTCCCTGGAGCACACTTTGGTAAACCCTTAAGTCATTCTCATCAGTGCCTGGGAAGATACACGAAGTTACCTGCCATCGCTACTCTTAAACTTAACATTATTCTAGAACTTCTAGCCAAAGCAACAAGACAAGGGAAAATTAAGGCAAATAGCCATTAAAAAAGGGACAAAATTACTATTACACGCAGATATAATATGCAGACTATTTACAAAGAAAACACGAGTATCACTTGGAAAATGTTAGAATCGGCATCTACTAAGTGGAAGGTTTCAAAAAATTACACATAAAAAACAGATAAGATAATGACAATAAGGTACAACCGACAACATAGCAACAGCAACTATAAAATACCTAGGGGTGGGGGAAGATAAGCAAAAAACAGGGTCAGCAAGAAAAATACAATTCACTTTAATATGGACAAAAACCATAAATGAAGAGAGAGAACATGCTTCTAGCAGGATGCTTCAATACTGTAAAGACAGACACTTTCCCCCACAAGTAATTTATAAATATAACATAGCCTAATGGAATCTTTTCTTAGAAACCTGACAAAATAATTTTAAAATGCATCTAGAACATTGTTGTCCAACAAATATGACACTGCATGTGTAATTTAATGCTTTATATTTTATATAACCCAATATATCATTGCAGCATGTAATCAATATTAGAAAGTTGAGACATTTTACATTCTTTTCACACTAAGTCTTTGAAACCTGATGTGTATTTTACACACAGCATGTCTCAGTTTGGACTAACCACATTCCATGTGCTCAACAGCTGCATGTGGCCAGTGGCCACCAAACTGGATAGTGCAAATCTAGAAGAATAAATACTAAAGAAATTTTAGAAATAGACAAATACAGCCAAACTTATGGACATCAAAATGTATGACTGGGCTATATAGTTCATTGGCTAAGTATGTATTAAGTGTCAGGCACTAGGGATCCATGGAAGTTTTAATTCTCTCATCATAAATCATGGTAAGAGCTATGAGATCTTTCATGATGGGGGAGCGGTCAGAGAAGCCTACTTGAACAAATGCTATTTTAAATAAGACCTAAAGGACAAGTAAAGGTTAGTTAGATACATGTGGGTATCGGGGTGCTGCAACTCTCCAGACAGAAGGAATCACATGTACAAAGGGTTGAGAAGGAAGGATGTGCTGGAAGTGTGTGCACAGCTGGAACAAGGCGCAAGGAGCAGGGCATAAGCCTCGTGAGGTTGTCAAGGTAGAGATCAGACTGAGATGGCCTCCTGGGCCATTTCAAGTCAGTAAAAAGGGGAGAATTACTGAAATAGATGCTGCTTAGCAAATTTGAATTAATAACAAATTTAGATCCTTCTTCACAGCATACCTCAAAATAACCTCTAGAAAAGGTATTTCTAAGCACACAAAGATACCAGAAGAAGAAATGTAGGTTTAACTACAGAAGAAATACAACTTTTATATATCTAAAAAATGCATTTTTAGGAAAAAAAAAAAAGGTAGAAAACAGTAAAAAATACTTAGAACATACATGGCAAAGAAGAGTCTCACAAATCAATAAAAGCCAAATGTAACAATTGAAAAAAGCAACTATGAACAGACACTTTAAACTAGAAATAACAATAGCCTTTAAACATAGAGAAAAAATACTTAGCCTGGGCCCAGTGGCTCACGTCTGTAATCCCAGCACTTTGGAAGGCCAAGGCGGGTGGATCACCTGAGGTCAGGAGTTTGAGACTAGTCTGGCCAATGTGATGATACCTCATTTCTATTAAAAATACAAAACTTAGGTAGGTGTGGTGGCGAGTGTAAGTCCAGCTACTGGTGAGGCTGAGGCAGGAGAATCACTTGAACCGGAGGCGGAGGTTGCAGTGAGCTGAGATCGCGCCATTGCACTCCACTCCAGCCTGGGCAACAGAGCAAAACTCCGTCTCCAAAAAAAAAAAAAAAAAGCAAAGCAAAGAAAAAAGAATGCACAACAACTTCATCAGTAAACAATCATCAACATGAGGACAAGCATAGAGGCTCATGCCTGTAATCCCAGCACTTTGGGAGGCTGAGGTGGGAGTATCACTTGAACTCAGGAGTGTGAGACCAGCCTGGCCAACATGGTGAAACCCATCTCTAAAAAAAATATGAAAATTAGCCGGGTAAGGTGGTGGGTGCCTGTAGTCCCAGGTACTTGGGAGGCTGAGGTGACAGGATGGCTTGAGTCCAGGAGGCCAAGGTTGCAGTGAGCTGAGATTGTGCCAATACATTCCAGCCTGGGTGACAGAGTGAGACACTATCTCAAAATTAAATAAATACATAAACATGAGACAAAATACTTCTTTCTCAAATTGGCAAAACTTATAAAAATGCAACTCAGCTGGCACCTAACAAATAGTCAAATGTTACCTATTCATCATAGCATCCTCATGACACAGGATGTGTAAATAGTGACTTTTGGAAATGCAAGGGCAAAAGGAAGGTGGGTTCAGGCTTTTTAAAGGTGTGGACTCCAGGGCAAAAACCAGTACAGAAAAGAAAGCAACAGAGCATTTCTGAAATCGAATGTACAACTGAAAACGGCTTCCCAATGAGGCTTCCTCCTCCTCTGTGTGGCTTTTTTCTTATCTAATTCTTAGAAGAAAAGCAGAGAACTACACTTGAAAAATAATCACTGAGAAAAACGGAACACCATGATTAACACCTAAAAGAGGGATTCCATTTTTCTGCAGTATGAGAAAGGAAGTGCTTTGCTCTCCTCTCCCTTACATTAACACTTCCTTTCCACAGTGACAATGAGATTCAAAGATTCCCCCTTAGAGCTGCTAACAAGCCACAATTTTGAACAAGAAGCTTCTAAATGACTGGCACATGGTGAACTTACAGTTAATTTCAGTTCTGAGGCATATGACCAGACTAAAGGGAGAGAAACTCATCATCGAACACAAGTTCTACACTCAATATATGGATTTATCAAGTCTAGTGATCCCGGGATAAAGGAGGTCAGAACCTCTTATGTAGGCACATTTCAAGTTTAAATGTGATCCTCCATTCCTCTGTACTGGTAGTTTTGCAACATGGCCTACTCAATGGTTTCTTGAAGGTCTTGATTTTCTCCCCTACATGGAACGTCAGAGGGCCTACACCTAAGTTAGATCAATTTTGAATTAGTTTTTTTTCTTAGAGACAGGATCTCACTGTCACCCAGGCTGGAGTACAGTGGCACAATCTTGGCTCACTGCAGCCTCAATTTCCTGGGCCCAAGCTATCCTCCCACCTCAGCCTCCTGAGTAGCTGGGACTATAGACATGCATCACTACCCCAACTTTAAAAAAAATTTTTGTAGGTTGGGAACAGTGGCTCATACCTATAATCCCAGCACTTTGGGAGGCCAAGGTGGGCGGATCACCTAAAGTTAGGAGTTCAAGACCAGCCTGGTCAACATGGAGAAACCCCATCTCTACTAAAAGTACAAAAAAAAAATTAGCTGGTCAGGGTGGCAGGCGCCTGTAATCCCAACTACTAAGGAGGCTGAAGGAGAAGAATTACTTGAACCCTGGAGGCAGGGGTTGCAGTAAGCCAAGATCATGCCATTGCACTCCAGCCTGGGCAACAAGAGCAAAACTCCATCTCAAAAAAAAAAAAAAAAAAACTTGTAGAGATAGGGTCTCACTATGTTGCCCATGCTTGTCTTGAATTCTTGGACTCAAGGGATCCCCCACCTTGGCATCCCAAAGTCCTGGAATTACAGACATAAGCCACTGCACCAGGCCAATTTTTAATTAATTTTATCTTTAAAATAAAATATACACATATGATAGAACTTCAGATCATGGAATAGGAATAGCAAAACTTTCCCCCAGCCCCAGCCCCTCTTTCCAAAGACAATCACTAGTAGGAGTTTTGGGGTATCTTTCAGAGAAAATTTTAAATATCTGTCAGCATAAGCTGCTCTACACCCTGCTTTAAAGAAATGTATTTAATATACCTTAAAATCTTTCCATAGCAGCACATACACATTGACCTAATTTTTTGCAACTTCATAGTATTCCATGGCTGGCTATGTCACAAGGTACTTAACTAGTTACAGTGGATACTAAAATAGCCATTACAAACACAGAATGGCGACACACACACACACACACACCCTCACTTACATCTTGGCTTTCTTATGTAAGTAAATCTACAGCCTCAACTTGCTAGCAGAATTGTGGTAAATTTTTCATTTCAATTGATAATGCCAAGTTACCCTCTAAGAGGTAGCAGCAATGATCTGTTTGCAGGGAACGGCCTGTTCCCTCATAATTGCCAGCAATGAGTATCAGCTCTTTTTACTTTTTCAGCCAAACTGATAGGTGAAAGATGTACTTCACTGGTTTGATGTGCTTTTTTTTTTTTTTTTTTTTTTTTTTTTGAGATGGAGTCTCCCTCTGTCACCAGGCTGGAGTGCAGTGGCACAACCTCCATTCACAGCAAACCCACTTCCCAGGTTCAAGCGATTATCCTGCCTCAGCCTCCCTAGTAGCTCTGGACTACAGGTGCGAGCCACCACACCTGGCTAATTTTTGTATTTTTAGTAGAGATGGGGTTTCACTCATTTTTAGTAGAGATGGGGCTGTTCTTGAACTCCTGACCTTAGGTGAGCCACCCGCCTCAGCCTCTCAAAGTAATGGGATTACAGGTGTGAGCCACTGCGCCCGGCTGCATTTGTTTAATTATAAATGAGGTTGATATATTTTCTCATGTTTAATGGCAATTTGTCTAAGTTTGTCTTTGAACTGCCTACTCATATCCTTTGCCCTCATTTGCCTTTTTTATTGATTTGTCAGAGCTCTTCACAAATTAAGGAAATCAGCCTTTTGTCATATGTGCTACAAGTATTAGATTTAATTGCAATCACTAAATGGCACACTGACTGGGAATTTAAAGTATTTTTCCTACATTTATAGAAAATATTCATTCAATATCAATCTCTTACATAAACAAAAGCAAAGGGAATTCAAAGATGAATAAAAAAGTCCCAGTCTTGCAGTTTGATACAGGCTTAATGTAAGTTCCTCCCCACTCAGAGAGAGATGGGAACGGAATTCATTTTTGATAATGCAGAGTAGTGATTTATATTAGTTTTTCATTTAGATTAAGTTTGCAGCTGCCTCAGAAAACAGTAATGAATTTGATTATTCCACTCAGTAAAACCACTGGAACCAGAATTCTTTAATTCAGGAGATTAATCAGAGGTGTTTCTGTCACATTATTCTAAGAAAAAGCCACACCCAACCCAGACATTTACACTGCTATTATTTTAATTTAAAAAACAAGCACCTACAAACTGGATTTTTTTTTTCAATATCATTAATATGTATTTTAACAAAATTTTGTTTTTGGTTATAAAACCTATACTGTGGAAAAAGAATGTGAAATATTTCTTTTGAAAAATACACAGGGATAGAACTTTGGTGAAATGGTTTGTTGGGAAGTTCAAAATTATCACCTCCTGAACTTCTTCACAGGTCTCTTCTGTTCAATCAATGGAAAGACAGTCTTTCTGCTCCTTCAATTTCTTACTTCCAAATTTTTTCTTTTTTTTTTTTTTGAGACGGAGTCTCGCTCTGTCACCCAGGCTGGAGTGCAGTGGCACGATCTCGGCTCACTGAGACCTCCACCTCCCAGGTTCAAGTAATTCTCTTGCCTCAGCCTCCTGAGTAGCTGGGATTATAGTCATACACTGCCACACCTGGCCTCAAATTCTTACTTTCTTACAAAGAAAGAGATTAATTTCACACCTGAGGAAGCAGCTTTCACCTCACACACAGCCTCTGCCCTGACCACATAAGGCCACCACTGGTCCCCAAGGTGGCTTCTGGGAAGGATCACCTTTGATGTGGGCGGGATCCACATTCTCTTACTTCCATGAGCCCAGCTGCCCCCACACCAGCTTGGGCAACTGTAAAAGGGGATTACTTGGCAGAGTCCCTCCACCACCATCATCCGTGACCACCTTTTACTGAATGTGTGATACATGCTAGGCATGTCGTAAAGGCTTAGGATGCAGTATGTTTCTAAATCCTCCCAACCTACCCCATAAGGCAGGTACTACCCACTCCATTTTAAAGACGAGGCAACTGAGGATCCAAGATGATGACTTTGCCAGGACACTTCTGAAGTGTGTGCATCTAGGCCCCCACACAGCAACCCCTTATCCCTAGCAAGCTTGCCCTGTGTTACATTCCTGCTCTAGGAAGGTGTCAAGGAAAGGGATGGAGATGCGGCGGGGGGCGGGAGGGGAATAGGGGGTCGGGGTGGGGGTTGGAGTGGCAGGGAGGTAGGCAAACATCCTCCTATTGCTGCCCAGAATAAAGAGTGGCAAATGAGGGCATTTTAGTAATATCCGTCAAAACTCCACCTGCATATCCACTGTGACCAAGCAATTTCAGCTATAGGAATTTAGTGAAGCACCCTATTTGTAGAGCAAACTCTCCCTCTTTTCTAGACCAGAATCAATGGCAGAGGTAAGGGACATGAGGAGAAAAATACAGGCAGGCCCTACGGCCACTGTGCATCATGCCCTCCATATTCATAGCTTTGATCCCCCTTTCCTCCTCAGAGCCCTGGACCCTGGCTCACTCGACTTGCTTTAAATAAAAAGCTATCTTTACATGCTAAAGCCTCAATTAATTTAGAAACCACAGATCTAGGGCTCAAGTAAACCGGTCCTTTTGGTGTTTGGAGGTGAAAGTCACAGAAAGCAGATGTTGCCAAGAAGACACCAGGTTCAGCCCAAGTTCAACAGAATTCAAAGCAGCATTGAGACCGGCACCCTGAAAGCAAGAGCAAACTGTGAGGGGCCCTCCAGGACTGACCAGCAGTGAGGAAGCCAAGTCTGAAAGCACCAGAGGATGGCAGACAGGGAAGCCACACTGAGAAGGTGACCACAGCTGAGGGTGAGCAGCTTTGGGAGAAAACAAACACACGCAGCGGAGTGATGGCCAGCTGGACAACCAGAGCAGGAGGCCATTCACACTGGAGGGAGACACTGTGGGTACAAGCCACAAGGAGAGCAGCGGTGCCTGAAAATGACCACACGAGTCATCCTGGGACACTCCTCCCACAGAACTGAAGTACAAAGCCAAAGCAAGGGCTCTGGAAATAAGCATGCAAGGATGCACTGAAAAGACGACTAAGGTCTGATGCAAGACCATATGACAACAGGCTTGGTAAGCAATGCTGCTTGACATCTTTGTAAGAACCCACTCAAAAAAGCTACAGGATACATCACTGCACCCGTGCATCACGACAGCAAGAGGCTGCTTCGCAACACGACGCACAAGGGAAAGACACCCCCAATCCAGGTTAACGCATTTTACCCGAAGGGGCGTCAGAACAAAAAGCCCCTCAACGAAGACAGGAAAAGCAAGCGGGTCATCATGTAACATTACAGCTGATGCTAAGAACGGTGAATGGAAACCAGTGACTCAAGCCCCTGCTCTTCACCCCCTACCCTCACTGAGTTAGTAAAAGAAGTAAAAAAGCAATTAACCACCCTTTTATGTAACATTAGAGGGTCACATAAAATACCATGCCCCATCAATGGAAAACACAGCTCCTGAATTTTCAAAAGTGTCACATGTTTACCGATTTCTTATAAAAGCACCAAGGAATGTATGGAGGATCTTATTATTTTCCATTTAATGCCATTCTATTCCTATGCCAGTATTTTAAAAAGATTTATCACAAAAAAAAAAAGAAAGAAAGAAAACATGGGTGAAGTTATTTATAATACTGACATAAAGGCCTTTCCAAGCATCTCATAAATCTGACACCACAAAGCCAAAGACAAATACATTCAACAACATAAAAGTATATGACAAAAAAAAAAACCCTTTTCCCCAAAAGCCTAAAGATAAATGACATATTGAGGAAAAATATATGCATATTTGACAAACAACTACTTTCCAAATTCCTTAATTTATAAATCAAATTAGGTGACACACAAAAAAAACCCATGGAAGAATGGCAAAGGATACAAACAGTTCAAAAAAAAAAAAAAGAAAGAAAGAAAAAAGAAAAGTGACAAAAAAAGAAGCAAAGATGCTAAACTTTACTTCTGATTAAAGTCATTTGATATACAAAAAGAAAAAATTAGATAACATTTTTAACCCATCAGCCTTGCACACAGTTTAAAAGAGATGGCAAGTGTAGTCCTGAGGAATCATTTGGTAATATCAAAATATAAAAGGCATTTACCTTTTGGTCCACAAATAAAGGTTAGGAATTAAGCCTACTAACATACAAGACCTACAGAAGTGTAGCAGGATATATATAATGAAAATGACCACTAAGCATTTTTCTTTGCTATAGCAAAAAAAAAAAACAACAAAAATCCAAAGGAAACTCGTTTCAAAAATAAAATCAACTATGAACTACTATGCAGCTATTAAGAAGAGCAGGTAGATCTGTATGCTTTGATATGGAAAGAGCTCTAAGATTTCACCAAAAACATTCAGATGTAGACTAATATGTATGCATGTATGTCATTTCCTTCACGTACATTTTGTAAAGGAATAACATTATGTTGCTTGCTGGATCCACTCTGGAAGGAACCGTTTGGTACTATTAATGGTGGTCACTGTGGAGAAAAAGGACTAAGCAGAGGAAAGGGAAACAGACTTTATTTTATACCTTTGCATTAAAAAAAAGAAATCACATTAACTGTATTATTCTCACTACAAGTTTTTCTTAAGACATGTAGGTTAGTGCCTACAAATACATAATTTTTTAAACCAAAGAATCTAGAGGAGAAAGATGGGTGGCAAATGAGTAATTATTGTATCAAGCAGACAGTTAAGAGAGGCAGAAACAAAGAACTACAAGAAACAATACAAGGCTGATTACTTTAGACCAAAAAGATTTTTAAAAAATCAAAATAGAACAAAGGAAAACTTCATGGAGGAAGATATTTTTGAACAGGGCCCTGCATTTCAAAGGGAACAGAAAGAACATTCCAGACAGAAGGCAAGGCAGGAACAGAGCACAGGGGAGTGCAGACAGGCGGCGTCTCGGGTAGAGCAGGCAGCATGCAGTGGCCCCGGCTCAGGGACAAGGAGAGCCATGGAAGGAGAAGGCCACAGTCAGAAGGTGGAGGGCCTTGAATACTCAAAGAATTCAAACAGAATTCTGGTGGCAGCACTTGGAGACTGAGGCATGATGTCTACTCGTAGGCCAAGTAGCTCAGCCAGGACAAGCTGGGCTAAGGTTTTTCACAGGGTCATAGGAAATGGGGTTAGAGCTAGAGAGAAGTATTAGACCCGAAGATACTGATTTGGGAGTGACCATGTACTGACTGAGGATTGTTGGGGTAAAATGAGGTTACTCAGGGAGAAAAAAATAAAGAGGGCCAGGAGCGGTGGCTCACATCTGTAATCCCAGCACTCTGGGAGGCTGAGGTGGGTGGATCACTTGAGGTCAGGAGTTCGAGACCAGCCTAACATGGTGAGACCCTGTCTCTACTGATAATACAAAATTAGCCAGGTGTGGTGGCACATGCCTGTCATCCCAGCTACTCGGGAGGCTGAGGCAGGAGAATCGTGTGAACCCAGGAGGTGGAGGTTGGAGGTTAGCAGAGATCACACCAAGCTGAGATTGTGCCACTATACTCCAGCCTGGGCAACAAGAGCAAGACTCTATTTCCAAAAAAAAAAAAAAGAGAGAGAAAAGGAGAGAAGGCTGAGAATAGAAAGGGTGTTTGCTCCTAGAAAAGAGTATGGAAACACAGCACCTGATAAAAAGGGATAACATCCTCACCTAGCCCTCTCCTCAAGCCTTTCTATTGACTAGTTTTGTTTTTGCTTTTGTTTTGATTTGAGACAGTCTTGCTCTGTGACCAGGCTGGAGTGCAGTGGTGTAATCTATCTCAGCTCACTGAAACCTCTGCCACCCAGGTTCAAGCGATTCTCATGCCTCAGCCTCCCTAGTAGCTGGGAATACAGGCACACACCACCATGTTCAGCTAATTTTTGTATTTTTATTAGACATGGGGTTTCACCATGTTGACCAGTCTGGTTTCAAACTCCTGGTCTCAAGTGATCTGCCTGCCTCAGTCTCCCACAGTGCTGGGATTATAGGCATGAGCCACCACGCCCAGCCCCACTGGCTAGTATCTTTAAATAAAATTCTGCACCATGTATTCTGTTAAGCTGTGAGGAAACTAAACAATGGAAAACTAAAGACATCCTCTCACACTGCTGACCCATTCTGCAGAGAACTGAAAAATAAGAAAGGACTCTCAGATGCCATCTGGGCAAAACACCCACCTGGGCCATAAAATCTTACCTACAACATTCTTGGGTAAAGTCTTGGAACTGTCTCTGCATATCAATAACCAGAACAAAAGTAAAAATGTAAAGGCTAAACAACAAGAAGTGTGCTGATTCTGTGAGACTCTGCGCTGCTGGGCTTCCACGCTTTGTGGTGGGCTCTCTGAGGCAGGGACTGTGTGCCCAGAGCCCAGCAATGTATCTGGTACAGACAGGCTCTCAGTACGTGTCAGCTAAACCAAGCCGGTGGCTCAAAAGCCCTGGACTGCCACTACAGCCGCACTCTCCGCTCTCAACTTCTCCTTCTGAAGACCCCAGAGATGCAAGATAGTCTCTGCCAACCGCAAAACCTAGCAAGGTGGCTTATTTCAACCTAACCCATAAACACTCTAATTTGCGCCACAAGATGCTACACTTTGTTTAAAAATATCCAGTTACACTTCCAAGAAAAGAAAGGAAAGGTACAAATTTGGAAGTTGTTTAAGGCACCAGGAGGTACCCATTATTCTCAATCAAGATGCTCATGATTCCAAACCCAGATTTGCACCTGCTGGCTTCAGTCACTGGCTGATACCTGAGACACAGCCCAAACTAGGCTTTCTCTGTCAGGCACTGGAAACCTGAAGATCCCTAATTTTCATTCTTATATGAAGTCATTAAAAAGACCACAGATTGAAGCACTGGAGACAAAGGCATGGTAACAGAAGTAACAAGCACATAAAAATAACTTTTCTAGGTATTTCTGCCTGGGTCTAGATTAAAACCAAAATTGAGCTGTCATGAGCTACAATCTAATCTTTCAGAAAGCAGTAGTCAAATAGCACCAGGGCTGCGTGAAACATTCTGGTGCTACTGAAACCCAAAGCAAGAAAAAAAAATAAATAAAATGGCATTCTGTGATGGATATTCATGAAGCACTCATCCTAATTTAAAAGAAAACAAGTTTAGAGTTCTTACTGCATTAATTCATGTGAGCCTGAAAGAACATTTTTATCCAAACTGTTACATTTCCTACCAAGGCGTTAACATTCTCCAGGTCTGCTCAGATCCACTAATTCCAAGAGGGTGCAATTTGTCTTTTAGTCAATGCAAAAACATCATCAGAAGTCTCTTCTGAGCTTTCCAAGCAGGAGTGGAATGGTCTCTTTAATTTTTCTAACAATGACAAGGACTAACTGTCATACTGTGTACAGTATGCTAAGTAAGCTCTTAGAGAACACTAAGAGGCTGCATTTCTCCCCATTCGACAGATGAGGAAGCAAACTCAGAGAGACTGAAAAACTTAGCCAAGGTCACTCAGCTAATGACTGGCTGAGCCAGGATTTGGACCTAGATTTGTCAGTCTCAGACTTAGAACTCTTATCTCTTGTTAAGAACAAGATTTTAATCCAGGCATACTGGTGAGATACAGTACTTTTACTGGTGCTGGATTCTTACTGATCAACTCTGAGTAGAAAGAGAACTCTCGTTTAAGGATGTTCCACCACACAGATAAAGTCAGGCTGAGTCTGACACGGTGATGATTAAGGGGTCACAATATGTTGTACTCCAAGTGGTTTGCAGCCATTTCTTGGCAAAATGTCCATTCTTTTTACTTCTGTCAGTGAAGCAGGCAAAAATATGTTTCTTATTTTAATCATTGATTGAGAGGATTTGTTTCGGGTAAAAGAATAAGCTTTCTTAAGGCAAAGAACTCAAAAATATTGAGGCACAGCATCTTATCTGCTTACTGCTGGCTAGCATTTCAGGAGCAATGGCCCTCAAAAATACACTAAGTCCTGACTTTTATGACAAAAGGATTAGAGAAGCTCACCTTGACTTGCATTCTTCCATGAGGTTTTCTTTGCCATCAATATCAACCAGAAAACAACCATTAGAAATTTAACTGCATTCAGTTGATGACCTTCACTAAGCTAAATTCAGCAGTTTGTCAGCTACAAAACATTAAATAGACACAATTAAGAAGTTTGAAAAACATTAGGCAGAATTTAAAGTAACATGAACATTAGTGGGAATAAAATGTAATGATGGCATTCTAGATTCATGATACTGACATTTTAGACAAGTGCTTCAAATGGAAGGCAAAAGGGGGGGAATACAGAGACATGCAGAAATCCAAAACTCAGTGGATCACAGTTCAGCGGCTTATCACTTCTCCACCCTGATAAATGTACACTCAATAATGACAACAATAATAATGAAAATCTACTAAGCAGTTACTAGGTGCTGCAAATTTTGCTACTTTGTCCATATACCATTTTTGTTTACAGTTCACAGTAACCCTATGAAATGGATTTTATTATCCTCCACACTGCAAATAAGAAAACGGAGGCTCAGAGACATGAGAGAAATTGCTCCAGTTCACAGAGTTGGTAAGCACACCTGCTAGGATTCAAACCCAGGTCTGTCTGATTCCAAAGCTGTTGTTCTTTCCCCACAGCCTCTGAATGAAGAATCACAAGATCAGAGGTAAACGTTTTAAAGTTTCAAAGATTCGTTTTGTGCTTTCTGCATCCTAAGAAAGCTGAAAACATCCACCTTGAATGGCAGCATTACGTCCTATCAGTTATATATGACACAGAAAGCTGATAAGATTCTCCTTAAAAAAAAAAAAAAAAAAAAAAAAAAAAAAAAAAAAAAAAAAAAAAAAAAAAAAAAAAAAAAAAAAAAAAAAAAGCAAATTACAATACAAACAAAAAAAAAAGTTGTTTGCCAACAAAAATCAGGAAGTATTTGAGTACCTATTATGAAAGTCCAGCCCCAGTATTAGATACTATAAGGGCTCTGAGAGAAGTATTAAGACACAACGCCCTCAAAAAAACTCCCACTCCAGCTGGGACAAGAACAAGTTCAACAGCCAAGAAACAAGTGCTGAATCTGAGTGCCACAAAGCCATGGGGGCAGGGCAGTCAGGGAACACCCTCTGGAGGAAGTGTATCTTCAGCAGGGGCTTGAAGGAAGTGAAATGGAGAATCCGTACAGAAAAGAAAAAGGAGGCCAGTGCTTCAGAAGGGGGAACAACAGACCCAAGCAGCAGTAACTAATCCAGTTCTGCAGGAGATAGACTTGGAGAAGCAGATAATAAGGTTCAGGTAGGTGGGGTGGGGCCAAACCACAGAGTCTTGAAAAGACAGGGTGGGCGGTGGCTGGACACACTGTGGCAGGCAAGAGGCCACGAATCAGCTATGAACAGTGGTCTAACTGCCATGGCCTCCTAGCTGATCTCCCGGCCTCTAGCACTGATGCCTTCAGTATAGTTTCAACTTTGACCTAGTGTTCAAGTTCTTTGGGGAACTAGTCCCGAACCACCTCTCCTCCTACTTCCCTCCTATATGAACCCTTCTCTGCCAGGAGACTGGTCTATTCACTAACTCCATAGGATCACTGGGCCTGATTCCTATTTTCCTATCTGAATGCTACTCATCCTTTAACACCCGGCTCAAATCCCGCCCTCTCACTAAGCCCTCCCTAACCACTCGGCCTACAGTGACCTCCATCTCTCCTTCTTAATTCTACAGCACACAGCCTTGTCTCATCAAAATCACCTGTTCACAGGTAATGTCAGCTCCCTGTGTAAACCTGCTTGGAGACTAAGTGTGCTTTCTACTACTTTCCCACCACATGGAACAGCATCTTGACATTTAATAAGCAAGCAAGCACTCAACTATTTTTTGACTTCCTATAGTAAGTTTGGCTTTAGCATAAAGGAAGGATGGGGGAGGGGGAAACCTCTGGAGTCAGAGACCAGCTAAGAAGCTGTTGCAATAATCCAGATGTGAAGCAAAGAGGGCCTGGACTAGGGAACAAAGAGAAAATGGGCAAATATAAACAACAAAAAATTCTGCATGCAAAAAACTCGGCGGAATGTGATTACTACTAGGCACAAAAGCAAGGGACGAAAGAGGATTAAGGTGAGGTTTAGAAAGCGCTTCTTGAAATCATTTTAAAGCCTGTCTGAAACAAAATGCAGTAAGTGGCTTAAAAAGTCCACACTGACAAAGTCTTCAGCGAAACTGCCCAGTATCTTGAACCAAGGACAGTCTTTCCAATTTGAGACATACATGGAATGGCAGAGCCAGAAGGGTTTTTAGAGAGTTCATTGAAATCCTCAATGATCACATGAGGAAACTGAGTCCCAGCATGGAAGGGGCTTCCGGAAAGCCTCAGGACAGAGACTCCCAGACTAGTGTCGCCCTAAAAGCACAGCCACTTGGCCTAGAAGAGCACTGTTTACACCCCTGGTCAGTCCCAGCCAAGCCCTCCGCAATGGCAGGACCAACTGAGCGCGAGTGACCATGGAGACGTCTGGGGCCAAGCACAACCCGTCGCCGAAGCCTGTTTACCTGGAGAAAGGCTGTGGCGTGAGGCAGTGGCTCCTCTGCAGCCTCCCGAAGGGCCGACCCCTGGCCCGGCCGGCTCTCCAGGGAACTCAACCATTTGCCCTCCCTCCCCGTACAAAAGCGAGTACCACCAGAGCGAGGGGCCCGGAAGCTGGGGATCCCGAGTCGCCCCGGGCGGAGGCTAGGGAGCCCAGGGCAGCTGCCCGACTACGACCCTCGGCCGGGCCAGCGGCGCCCGGACTCCAGGACCGAGCACGGTTGGCCCCTCTGGGGCGCGCGTCTGACCCCAGCAGGTGCCCGGGCCTCAGGACCCCGCCCGGCCTCGGCTCCCGCCCGCGCCGGCCGCCCGCCCGCTGGACTGACCAGGAGCGGAGGCGCCCGCCCCGCCGCGTCCGGAGGGAGCCGGACAGCGGCCCGGGGACTGCACCCCACCCCGCCGGCCCCGCCCGCGCCTAGCCCGCTGCTCGCCGCCCCCGGACAGCGTGCCTCACCTGCCCAGAGCGCCGCGCTCACATCGCCCGCCCGCGGCGCCCCCTCCGCCGCCGCCGGCGCAAGGCCCGTCCCCGCCGCTCAGGCTGCCGCCCCAGCCCGCGCCCCCCGCCCCCGGAAGAGCTTCCCGGCCCCGCCCCCTGAGCGCCCGTGCTTCCGGGCAGGCGCGGACCTGGGCGGCGGCGCTGCGTAATGGGCCTCTCTCCTGGGTCTGGGGTCCTGAGTCCCGCCCGGTTTTCGTCCCAGAGCCTCGCTGCGGACGAGCGAGCGACAGCCTTGGTCTGGACCCCAGAGTCCCGACTCCGGGAGCGGCGTCGGCTCTGCCTTCCGCCCGCGCTCTCCTCGGCGCCCCCTGCTGGCGGGAGGAGGGCGGCGCAGCGGGGCGCTTCCTAGGGGCTCCCGGAATCGAACGGGTGGGAGGGAACCCAGGACCCTCAACCCCCCAGCACTGGAGGCCTGCCTCCAGCCCAGCCCTCCCTTCCAAGACCCTCGCTCCTGCAGTTCTTCGGGCACCTGCCACGCACCCGAGTCGCTCTGGCAGGGCAGCAGAAGGCAGCAAGGTGCAGTGGTTAGCAGCAGGGCTCTGGGGACCTGCCATAGGGGGACTCCTAACTTATGACGCCTGTAATCCCAGCACTTTGGGATACCGAGGCGGGAGGATCACTTGATCCTGGGAGTTTGAGACCAGCCTGGGCAACGTAGGGAGGCCCCATCTAAATTTTTAAAGATTAGCCAGGCATGGTGGCACATGCTTGTAATTTCAGCTACTGGGGAGGCTGAGGTGGGATGGTCGCCTGAGTCTGGAAGGTCGACGCTGCGGTGAGCCATGATCTTGTCACTGCACATAGCAGTGGTGAAAGAGCAAGACCCTGTCTCAAAAACAAAACGGCGGTGAAAATTCCCAACTCACTGTTATAAAACCCAAGTCACAGAGCATGCCTCAAAAAATGTGCATTCCAGACCCTTGGGGACACCCCAATCTTCAAACCTTTGGGTGAGAGTGGGAGCCTCACCCAGCATTTTCCTCTCAGCTTCAGACCAATGTAACACTCTTTGAAGAGCTTCCCTTTGCATTTTGGTGGACTCCTCAGTAGTTGTGGCAGAGGTTTATTTTCCTTTTTCTGGCTTTGTAATAAAAATAAACTGGGAGGCTCCTCTTCAGGATAGAAAGCTGCTGAGACTTCCTGATGTTACTTCACCCTTTGCAAGCCGGAACTGTCTCTCCAGGGTCCGTCCAGTGGTCATCTTCCAAAACAACAACTACCCCTTGTCAAACACTCCATGCAGGGCACTGCGTAGACGCTTGAGAGCCATGACCTCATTTAATACACAATCTAAGGAGGTGGCAATTTATTCCCGTTTTAATACAAGAGGGAACTGAGGCTCAGAGAGGTTAAGTGACTGATCCAAAGTCACACAGCTAATAAATAGGTGTGTGACTTAGGTGCAGACTTACGATGAACTCCCTTGTCTGACTTCTTAGAGTAATAGAATATTCAAGCACAGGATTTTAGGTAACCTGCCTAGAACTGCAGGCACCTGGGCAGAGACAGGTAGTCTTGCTCTTGAATTGCTATTGCTCTTGAGTTGTTTTCTTGAGATCTGTCCCCAAGGCTGAGATACGTGTGCACCCAGGGCACAGGAATACATCTTGTCAGGCCAGGTTTCCTCAGGACTACTGAGCTGATTCTTATGGCCAGAGTTTTTCCTATAGATCAGCCTTGGGCCTCATCATTTTTACTGATTTTTGCTAAATTTGTTGGTAAGAGTTAGGGTCTTCTTGGCTGTGATACAGTATTTGCATGTCTTTAAGTACTATAAAGGTTAAAACATTCCTGAGTTTTTGACCCTCCTCTGCCAAGTGTCTCAAAGTTGTTGGCCATCTATCTGTCCATTGGATGCTGGATATTTCCTTCATAGTTTATATTTACTCTCTCACCTAACTGGGTCACTAAACTGATCAGTTACATATTTTTCCAGCCCCTTGCTTTTTTTGCTCTTGTTGTTTAGCTTACTGTCATGGTCTCTACTAATTTTAGTTAAAAAAACTGTCACTCCTCCACAGTTGAGGTGCATATGTGTTTCTGTTTTCCCATAATCTTTGTGGCAGTTTTAAATGATTTAACCCATTAGCTCCTTTGAAATCAAGATGTCTAGGGAGTGATGTATAAGTCTCATCTTACTTTATTCCACAATTATCCATTTTCCCCAGCAGCATTTATGAAATGATCAAATTCACATTTTGTTGAAGTTTGGGGTTACCCTTCAATCCACAGTTAAAAAGGGGTTTTCTGGCCAGGTCGGGTGGCTCATGCCTGATCTCGAGCACTTGAGGCCAGGAGTTTGAGACCAGCCTGGGCAATATCGTGAAACCTCATCTCTCCAAAAACAAAAACAAACAAAAAAGCTGAGTGTGGTGCCATGTGCCTGTGGTCTCAGCTACTTGGGAGGCTGAAGTGGAGGATCACTTGAGCCCTGGAGGTCAAGGCTGCAGTGAGCTGTGATTACCACACTGCACTCCAGCCTGGGCATCAGAGCAAGACCCTCTCTTAAAAAAAAAAAAAAAAGGGTAGGGGGGGGTTGCCGGGCACAGTGGCTTACATCTTTACAGGTGCACTTTGGGAGGCCAAGGCAGGTGGATCATCTGAGGTCAGGAGTTCAAGACCAGCCTGGTCAACATGGTGAAACCCTGTCTCTACTAAATATACAAAAACCAGCCAGGCGTGGTGGTGGGCGCCTGTAATCTCAGCTACTCGGGAGGCTGAGGCAGGAGAATCGCTTGAACCCAGAAGAGGGAGGTTGCGGTGAGCTGAGATTGTGCCATTGCACTCCAGCCTGGGCAACAGAGTGAAACTCCTTCTCAAAAAAAAAAAAAAAAGTGGAGGGCTTGCCATCATGGGGGTCAGCCTATGTGAGGATGATGGCTGATGCTTATCAATACTTGTGTTCTGCCTTCTCTTCTTCCACAGCACATGGCTAAAACACAGCTCCATGTTCCTTGCCATGTCATGTGTTAACTGAGGTAGCGTGTGAAGTGCCTGGCGTGTGTGAGTCTGCCATAAAAGTGAATTCCCTTCCCATTCTTTCCTCCTCTCCCCCTCCTTGGACAGATGCGGCCTGAATCTCTGCTTCCCATTGATTCCAGATTCCTCTGCACTTGGAGAGCCAGCATAGCCAGGTTATAACTGGTCCCAGCTTCTACTGGCCTCCACCAGGGACCTTTTCTGCCAGAAGTCTGGCTGCAGGACTTGGCTCTGATCCACCTTGCAGTCTTCAGAGTTTGGCAAAACCTGTTGACTGTTGGCACTTATTAGCGTCTTTGTAGCCCACACACGTACCTCATGTCTCCCTTAAACAAAAGATTATATGAATTATTTGGGGTTTCCTCATTCTTCCTCCTCTCACCAGGACCCACCAGTGTGGCCCTTCCACCTGCCTCACTCCCTGAATAGTACTGTCGCAGGGGGAGCCTTTCTCTCCAAAGACCTCCCCAAGATGTCTGCTGACTTCTGAATCATCACAGTAGGTCAGGGGCCCTTCCACCTGGCTGCCTCTGTAGAGGAGAGTGAGCATTCCTCCTGGGTCAGGGAGAGCACTTCCTTGGAGATCCCTCTGACACTTGCTGCCTTTGCAATGGGGACCAGGTAGTTGGTTTACTCCTCGGAGCTTCTCTTCTTCATCTGGTTGATGATGGTGACGCTGAGGAATGTGATTTAAAGAGCTTCCTTTTTAAAAAATTTCAATAGATTTTTGGGGAACAGGTGGCATTTAGTTACACAAATAAGTTGTTTAGTTGTGATTTCTGAGACATTGAGGCTCCATTACCTGAGGACTCAATTTTTTTTATTTTGAGATGGACTCTCGCTCTGTCACCGGGGCTTGAGTGAAGTGGTGCAATCTCAGCTCACTGCAGCCTCCGCCTCCCAGGTTCAAGCGAGTCTCCTGCCTCAGCCTCCCAAGTAGCTGGGATTACAGGCACCCGCCACCATGCCTGGCTAATTTTTTTTAGTAGCTGGGATTACAGGCACCCGCCACCATGCCTGGCTAATTTTTTTTAGTAGAGACGGCGTTTCATATGTTGGCCAGGCTGGTCTCAAATTCCTGACCTAGTCATCTGCCTGCCTCGACCTCCCAAAGTGCTGGGATTACAGGTATGAGCCACCATGTCCAGCCAAAAAGCTTCCTTTCTATGACCAAGACAGGTTAGTAGAGAATCCTGTGGCTAAGCAATGAGGCAGATCCAGGTCTAAGCCCCAGCTCAGCCATACAAGACCTCTGTGACCTGAGATGGGGCAAGACATTTGACTCGACCGAGCCTTGGCCTCCTTGTCTGTGTAGCAGTGAGGATAGTACCTACCTCAGTGGGCAAATAAGATAATAATTTATGTTTTCAGAATGGTATGCTTAATACATATTTTTGATCAGTAAGAAAGCAAGGGAAGGCCAGGTGCAGTGGCTCACCCCTGTAATCCCAGCACTTTCAGAGGCCGGGGTGGGAGGACTGCTTGAGCACAGGAGTTCAAGACCAGCCTGGGCAACATGGCCAGACCCCTTTTCTACAAAAATTAGCTGGGCATGGTGGTGTGTGCCTCTAGTCGTAGCTACTCCAGGAGGCTGAGGTGGGAAGTGGGAGGATCACTTGGGCCTGGGAGTGAGACCCTGTCTCAAAAAAAATAAAAGAAACCAAGGAACAGAAGGAAGGAAAGAAAGGGAGAAAGGATGGCCTCAAGAGCCGCCACCCATTTGCGTCAGGCCACTCCTCACTTCCTGGAGAGATGGGTTGCTCTCTCCATTCTGCCTGTCTCACCTGTTCAGCTTCCATGTGGGTGTCGCCTCCCTCTGACCCGAGCCCTGCTGACACCCACTGGGCCCAGGTGCTGCCTCTAGAGTCCTTCTCCTCTGTAATTTTCTTCCTGGTCTGCTCCCTCCTGGTTTCCTGCTGGTTCTCTGGCACTTTCCCTTGTAACTAACTCCCCTGGTACTCTGCACTTCTTTGTAGTAATCACAATGGTAATTAATTACCTGTGTGTTTAATATCTGTGTCTCCTACCACTAGCCCGTAAACTCCATGAGGATGAGAACTTGTCTGACTTCTTTCCTGCTATTTCTTCAGTGCTTGATAATAAATATTTGTTGGATTAACAGACAATGAGAGGCTACTGTTTTTCTTCTATGTTCCCTGAGGGCAGGGACTGATTTATCGATCCATTTTTCCTGCACCTTGCAGAGAACCTGGTACTGAATGGGCAACACTATTTGCTGAATGAAGTGAATGAATGAATGAAGAGATTGAAGCCCCATTTCTCTTCCCCTTTTACCTGTATCACGCCTTAAGACTGGTTCTCCCCTCACTGTAAACGCTTTCTTGGTCCTAACCAGCCCCTACCTGGAAGCTTCCCTTGACCCGTAAGGATAATAGGTGAAAGAGAGAGAAATGCCCTCCACATCTGTAGGGAATTCTCATTAGAACAACAGGATTTTCAGGAAATCTGCATAGACCTCTCTACTCCAGTTCCTTCAGAAGACACACCTACCTAGTCAAAAAGTGTGCCTTCAGGCTGGGCATGGTGGGTCACGCCTGTAATCCTAGCACTTTGAGAGGCCAAGGTAGGTGGAACGCCTAAGGTCAGGAGTTCAAGACCAGCCTGGCCAACAAGGTGAAACCTCCAACTCTACTAAAAATACAAAAATTGGCCGGGTGCGGTGGCATATGCCTGTAGTCTCAGCTACTCGGGAGGCTGAGGCAGGAGAATTGCTTGAATTCAGGAGGCAGAGGTTGCAGTGAGCCAAGATGGTGCCATTGCACTCCAGCCTGGGCGACAGAGTGAGACCCCATCTCAAAAAAAACAAAATAAAGAGGGTGCCTTCAACAGGACCCACTTTACAACACAGTGCAATTTCCTTTCAATTTTCATCAGAGCCATTAATTGCAGTTTCATAACCACACTCAGTACTGTGGCAGGCAGTGTTGTGTGCTGGTTAAGAGAATGGAGGAGCCTTTAAACTTGTCTTAGGTGCATCACTTCATCATTTTTACTTTTTTTACTCATCTGAAAACAGGGACTCATGTCGCTGAATTTCTGTTCTGAAATCAGAGGACTACTTACAATCGATGCACATATTTAATATGGTTGTATGCTTTTTGCCCCAAAGGCAGTCATTATATCCAGAGTATAGCACAGAATCAATGGCATTCTTGAAAGCTACGTCTCAGGGTGGACTGATGTAACTCACATTGCATTTTCTCACAGGCAGTCAGAAAAGTGAAGACATCTTCAAAGATCTAACCTGGTTTAAAGAGGTGACTTTGTGCTGTAAGTGTTATAAACCAGGCAGAAACCTGCTGAGCACACCCTGGATTTCAATGAAGGGAGCAAACTGCACGTGAAGAGCATTCACGCCGCCACATGTGTTTAATCTAAAGCCAACATCCTGTCCATCAAACATGAGACCAGAAACATTGCTCGCCTTTGCTCAGAAGTCAGAGGGCTTTGCAGGATGACTTTGATGACCAAGGCTTTTTAAATAGATACCTGGGAAGATGGAACCTTTTCCCTCTAAGTAAATTTCCCTAGAGCAAATAGTTCCACTGACCTTAGACATGACTTCAGGGCTTTCTTCAGAGTTGAGAGCTATTTAAAAATAAAAGTTATGGCATTTGATTGCTTGAAGACCTCACTAAAGATTTCAAATGTGAGGATCTGGAGAGTAGGAGGGGAGGGAGTCTCTCTTTAATCGCTTTCCTTTTTTTTTTTTTTTTTTTTTCTTCTGCTAGTCCTTTATTCCCTTCCTCCTTACAAGAGAAAGAATGGAGAGGAGCCCTTTGGGGATAAAATCCCAGGGGGCTATGAGATCATTGTCCCAAGCACAGTGGAGGAGGGAGAGTCTATTTTTGCCTTTTTACTTTTAATCAATTTTAATGAGGTATGATGAGTCTGGACCAATGTACACATTTGTTCACTGTCACCACGACCTTGCTTTTTGCTTTTTTTTCTCTTTGAGACAGAGTCTCACTCTGTTGCCCAGGCTGGAGTGCAGTGGTGCAATCTTGGCTCATTGCAACCTCCGCCTCCCAGTTTCAAGCAATTCTCTTACTTCAGCCTCCCAAGTAGCTGGGGTTACACGTGTGCGCTACCATGCCCGGTTAATTTTTGTATTTTTAATAGAGATGGGGTTTCACCATGTTGGCCAGACTGGTCTCGAACTCCTGACCTCAAGTGATCTGCCCGCCCTGGCCTCCCAAGTGCTGGGATTATAGGTGTGAGCCACTGCCCACCTATAAAAACCAAATTGGCCTTGGTTTTTTTTAACTTTTGCCTTTCTTCCTGGCTGAGCATGAACAGAGTGCTCAGCATCTGTTTTAACTCTGCTTCCTAGAGTCCCTACGAATCCTCACCTTGCTTGTTCAGGCTGCGAAATAGTCACTGAGGGAGTCCAAATCAGGTGAGATCACCATACTGCAAGCAGACCCAGCTGCGCAAGGGAGGCCCACGGTGCCAGGGAGAGCCTGTCATGAAAACTAATGTTGCATGCTTGTTCATTCAACAAATATTTATTGAACTCTTATGAAGTGCCAAGCATTGCTCTAGAAAGAATTCGAATGTAGAAGTAGATAGGGGAGGCTGGGCATGGTGGCTCATGCCTGTAAATCCGAGCACTTTGGGAGGCCACGGTGAGTGGATCACCTGAGGTCAGAAGTTCGAGACCAGTCTGACCAACATGGTGAAACCCCATCTCTACTAAAAGTACAAAAATTAACCAGGCATGGTAGCACACGCCTGTGATCTCAGCTACTTGGGAGGCTGCGGCAGGAGAACAGCTTGAACATGGGAGGCGGAGGTTGCAGTAAGCAGAGATGGTGCCATTGCCCTCCAGACTAGGTGACAGAGCAAGACTCCATCACACACACACACACACACACACACACACACACACACACACACACACACACACACACACCAAAAACCAAAAAACTAGACAGGGGAAAAAAATCCATGCTCTTAAGCCTACATGCTATCTCATGCTTTCATTGGAAGGAGAGGCACAGTTAAGTAACTGTGTATGATATGCTAGATGGTGAGAAGGGCTGTGGGAAAAATAAACTGGGAATGGGGAACTAGAGAAGAAATACATTGCCAATGAGGGTGGTTTTTTTTTTTTTTGAGACAGTCTCACTCTGTCACCCAGGCTGGAGTGCAGTGGCACAATCTCGGCTTACTACAACCTCTGCCTACCAAGTTCAAGTGATTCTCCTGCCTCAGACTCCTGAATAGCTGGGATTACAGGTACATGCTACCACACCCAACTAAGTTTTGTATTTTTGATACAGACAGGTTTTCACCATGTTGTTCAGGCTTGTCTTGAACTCCTGACCTCATGATCTGCCTGCCTCGGCCTCCCAAAGTGCTGGGATTACAGGTGTGAGCCGCTGCACCCAACCGAGGGTGTTTTAATAGTAGTTTGAATTCTTACTTTACTTCCAGTCTTGTCCTACTCTATGAAAGAAAAGGATGTTCACGGATGTCAGGGGAGCAGGGACCCCTGGTACCGTGACCTGCCTTCCTGGCCATCTTCCTTCCTGCTGACGGTGAGCGGGAGTTTACTTGAGCCCTGTGTGCTTGCCCTGCCCTGACCAGTCCTCTTCTGCTGGCTCCTCTAGGATCTGCTCATCAGCTCCTGGGTCCCCTTTGTCTACTGGTCCCAGCTCTGTAGTCCTGCCCACAATCTCTGGCCCAGAACTTCACTGGCCTTGTTTTTACATTCAGTGCTTCCACTGTTACTGGGCAACTGACTTCTTTCACTGCATTTCCAAGATTGGGCACATGTGGTAAAAACTGTGAGCCTTTGGGCAAGTTAATCCGACTCTCTGAACCCCAAGTTTCTCCTCTGTAAAATGGGCTTGGTCATAGTACAGGCCCCAGCCGTTGTTAGAAGCATCCCAGGAGATAGCAGAGGTAAAGTGGTCTGCAGAACCTTGCACTCAGTTGGTGGTGGGTCAATAGAAGCTGTTGGCATAGGAGGGGCAGAGCAGATGGTAGCAATGCAGGGGGCAGCGAGGGGGCAGCACCGTGTGGAGGCGCACCCTGGCTTTGTTTCCCCCTGCCCGCCTCCAGGCCTCCCCTTCCCCCACTCCACCCCTGACTTGCTGTCATTCTGGGCTCCCCTTTCATCATGGAGCTTAGCTCTTTGGAATCTTTGCCTCTGGCCACTTAATGAGAAAACTCTTCAACTGATCTCCTCCCTCCCTCCCTCCTACCTCATAGCCTGAAGAGCTGTCTCTGTTCAAAGGGGAGGATGCCCTCCTTGTCAATCAAGACTCCAGAAGGCTGGGGTATCTTGGCCCTTTCTTTATTTCTAATTCCCTACCTTGAAAGATACTGTTTTTCTCCCTGAGAGTAAACAGCTTTTAGAACTTCCAGAAATCCTAATGCTCATTGCCAAACTAGTCATTAGGTTAAATTCATCCAGAGGACTTTTTTGCACAGAGAGAATGTCAGTATCTCTGCTTCAATCCCTCTTCCTGGCTGGAACCAAAGCAGGTTTTTAATTTCCAAACCTGGAAGCCTGGCTTAGCTGACAAAAATATACTAAAAGACTTTCCCTAATACTTGCCTCCAGTATTCACAGGACATTCAGATAAGTGGGTCACCTGCACCCATTCTCTTCAACAGAACTTTCAGACCTGAAGTCTTGTTAGAGATGGCTCAACTTCTGGTCAAGCAATAAATTAAGAACCCAGTTTCCATTGTCAAAACTCACTGAACAAAGAAGATGCTTAACTTTTCTGAGCTTCTGTTTCTCATCTATGGAATGAAGATCATGGTTTGATCCCACGGGGTGGCTGGGAGTAGTCCCATGAGATGATGATTGTTTAGTGCTTTACGAAGTGTCTAGTGTGTGATAAACATGCAATAGGTAGTTCTTACGTCCAGGTTGGGGTTTGTTGAGATGAGGTCTTATTTTCCTGTGGCTTCTCTATCACGCCCAACGTACCTGGGAACTATCACACTGAGCCTGGACAGCTGCTGTCAGGCATAAGCAGCTTAACCACAGGGACCTTGTCTTGCTCTCTTGTGGTTCTTAGAAGTCATCAGCATCTCCGTTTGTCACGGGCATCCTTGAGGGCAGGGATTGTCTTATTTCCCACACCATGCTGGGCACAGGCAAGTGCTCAATAAATGTTTTAAAATAAGGAACAAAGGAAGGACAAAAAGAGGTCAGGCTCCCGCAGGGATGAGATGGCTCGGAACCAGGGAACACAGATTCATAGCACCCTCCGGATTAGGCAGTGTTCCAACCACCCTGCCTGTAGGCAGAACATCCCTCACCATGCCAGCCTTCCTGGGTCCTTGTGCCAATGTCTTCTCAAAACTGCTGCTCACCCTGCCTTTCCATACAGCTGAAAAGCAGGCAGAGTCCACTTGTCAGAGATGATCAACAATGAAGCCCCAGGAGGGCTGGGTGTAACTGACCTCATTCTCTCTCCCAGTGGGAGACTCACCTGCATCACCCTCTCCCCGATCATCACTCTTGTACCGACATGTTCCAGAAACCCACTTGTGGGGCAGCGGTTCTTTTCAGTGAAATGGATGGAGCCCTTCCTCATGTTTGCAGATATCTTAGCTTTTGGATTCTTCTTCCAGTGAAACTTCTTCAGCAGAAAGGCCTTGAATTCTAAATCACACTCCAAAGACAGTCGGATCATAGCCTTCTATGTCAGGAGACCCAGAAACTCATGAGAAAGAACTGAAAGCAAAATTGTAAGAATGGCCTTTTCTTTGTTCATTACAGCTTAAGCCATATTGTTTTGCACATGGATCTCCCCAAATACCCATGGTCCCTTGCTTGTGTCATGTTCCTGTAGACGGGAATGCTGTGGTTAGCTGGATGAGGACTGTGTACAACTATCTTCATCATAGCTGGAACTGTCTGCTGTGGAGTATGGCACTCTAATGGAGCTTGAGCTGCAATTTGGGGGATCACCCCCTTTAAAGAACAAATGAATTCAGAACGAGTGTGGGGAATTGTAATCACAGGCACATGGACAAAGCTCAGAAACATAACATTGAGAAAAAGAAGCCAGATGCAAGAGTATTTGCTGAACAATTTTTTTTTGAGATGAGGTCTCACTGTGTTGCCCAGGCTGGAGTGCAGTGATACAATCACTGCTCACTGCAGCCTTGACCTCCTGAGCTCAAGCGATCCTCCCACCTCAGCCTCCTGAGTAGCTGGGACTACAAACACACGCCACCATGTCTAGCAAAATTTTTTTAAAATGTCATTTTGTAGAGGCAGGGTCTCCCTATGTTGTCCAGATTGGTCTCAAACTCTTGGGCTCAAACAATCCTCCCACCTCAGCCTCCCCAAATGCTGGGATTACAGATATGAGCCACCGCACCCAGCCACTACAATCCCATTTATCTTGAGTTCAAAGATAGGCGAAACTACTCTATAGGGCTACTAGTCAGGCTGGGTTACCTTGGAAAAGAAGAATGAAGGAGATTGTGAGCTCCATGTTTTTCGATCTAGAAACTTGGTAACATGGGGCCATTTTGTGAAAATTCATTGAGTCGTACATTTATGATTTGTGCTTTTAATGCTTGATCATACTTCAGTTACTAAAAAAAAAGAGTGCATGTGGCCAGCAGGAAATCCTGAGGTTCATGACTGAATCACACAATGATAATGCAAGCTTTTGTGTACTTTTCTTTAACAGCGCGACGGAAAGAATGGTGCATTCAGCCCAATTCTCTTGTGTCCACAGGGGTCATTAAACTCTACCAAGAAAAAACCTTCCTTTTCTAGTGAATAAGGGTGTGGGGACACGCTTATCCAGGGTCTCTTCCTTGGATCACTGTCCGTGCAAAAAGTTCTGTATCATTACCCCTGATGGAGGCCAGGGGTCAGTAGCTGCTGGAAAGTGCAGCTGTTACAGGAGAAAATCTGTAAGAGCATGTAACAATTTTGCCTGGAGCAGATAAGGGTCATATTTGGGGAGAGGCTCCCAACCACAAAGGAGGCTGCCCTTCTACCGGGTAGAATCCCCCCACACCCCAACTCTGATCACAGGACAAGCTGCCTCCCAGGCATTCGGTAGAATAACAAGTTGACTTTCATCCTGCCCAAGGCAGGAGGCGGCAATTTGGGGTCCAGACTTCTAAAAGGAAGGTTTGTGACCCTGATAAGATTACTCAAAGAACAAGAGACTGTGTTTTTAGTCAGCCAAGCTAGTCATTTTTCTAAGTTCCAAAAGAAAATCCGGCCTAAATGACCATGGACCTCCATTCGCAGAGAGGGCGCAGAGACCAGGAGGGCCAGAAGCAGCTCGGCTAGGGGTGGAGTAGGGGGTGACTGACGTATGGCCCAATTTGACCACTCTGGCTTGTGAACAGTGATCAGTTCCTGATCCCAGGCACCGCACGCCAGCTGTGACAGATGCTGGTGGGCCCGGCTGGTGAAGGAACTGCAGGTGCTTCTCTGCCAGTGGGCACATTTCACTTGCCAAGAGGGGAGAAACTTGAATGTGACAAAGCAGACCTGTGACACCCAGTAATTTCTGAATCAGGTCCTGCCTGGCTGGTTATGAAAATTTTGTATTTACTGGATTTTTTTTTTTTTTGAGATGAAGTTTCACTCTTGTTGCCCAGGCTGGAGTGCAATGGCATGATCTTGGCTCACAGCAACCTCCGCTTCCCAGGTTCAAGTGATTCTCCTGCCTCAGCCTTCTGAGTAGCTAGGATGATAGGAATACGCCACCATGCCTGGCTAATTTTGTATTTTTAGCAGAGACAGAGTTTCCCCATGTTGGTCAGGCTGGTCTTGAACTCCCGACCTCAGGTGATCCCTTGCCTTGACCTCCCAAAGTGCTGGGATTACAGGCGTGAGCCACGGTGCCCCGCCAACTGGATGATTGAATTTACAAGAGGAACACAATTAGTAGGGTGTAGTTTTGTTTATTTGTAGCTCTCACCAGAACAGGAATTTGGTATCTCTGGATCTCAGAAAGTATTTTGGTCTCCCCAGTCTCTCACCTGGATAGTGACACTCCCAAGCCTGCCTCAAGACCGTAGGAGACTGTTGTGACTTCAGCTGAACAAACAGCAGTTGGGGGCAGGCCCTAGGCTGTAAGGACACAGAAGTAGGCTGGTCTCCTAGCCCTCTGGTCCTCACAGAACTAGAAATGTGCTCCACATGATGCCTGTATGCAGGACATGACCTAAGCTTTATGGAGTTCTAAGGAGGGACAGATGATGTTGCGCTAGAAAAGCGAAAGTTTCTTAGAGGTGGTAACCTTAGAAATAGCCTTGCCTAGGCCGGGAGCGGTGGCTCATCCTGTAATCCCAGCACTTCGGGAGGCTGAGGCAGGTGATCCACCTGAGGTCAGGAGGCCAGCCTGGTTAACATGGTGAAACCCCATCTCTACTAAAAATACAAAAATTAGCCGGGCATGGTAGCATGTGCCTATAGTCCCAGCTACTCAGGAGGCTGAGACACAAGAGTCACTTGAACCCAGGAGGTGGAGGTTGCAGTGAGCCGAGATGGTGCTACCGCACTCCAGTCTAGGTGACAGAGCAAGACCTTGTCAAAAAATAAAAAACAGGCTTGGCGTGGTGGCCTCTGCCTGTAATCCCAGCACTTTGGGAGGCTGAGGCGGGTGGATCTAATTACCTGAAGTCAGGAGTTCGAGACCAGCCTGGCCAAAATGATAAAACCCCGTCTCTACTAAAAATACAAAAATTAGTCAGGTGTGGTGGCACGCGCTCATAGTCCCAGCTACTCAGGAGGCTGAGGCAGGAGAATCGCCTGAACCTGGGAGGTGGAGGTTGCAGTGAGCTGGGATCGTATCACTTGTACTCCAGTCTGGGTGACAGAATGAGACTCCTTCTGGAAAAAAAAAAAAAAGGCTGGGCGTGGTGGCCTCTGCCTGTAATCCCAGCACTTTGGGAGGCCAAGGCAGGTGGATCACCTGAAATCAGGAATTTGAGATCAGTCTGGCCAACATGGTAAAACCCTATCTCTACTAAAAATACAAAAACTTAGCTGGGTGTGGTGGCAGGCGCCTGTAGTCCCAGCTACTCGGGAGGCTGAGGCAGGAGAATCACGTGAATCTGGGAGGCAGAGGTTACAGTGAGCTGAGATCATGCCACTGCATTCCAGCCTGGTGACAGAGTGAGACTCTATTTCAAAACAAACAAACGAAAAAAATTAACGAGGTATGGTGGCACGCGCCTGTAGTCCCCAGCTATTCAGGAGGCTGAGGCAGGAGAATCATGTGAACCTGGAAGGCTGAGGTTGCAGTGAGCCGAGATCGGCCACTGCACTCCAGCCAGGGCGACAGAGCAAGACTCCATCTCAAAACAAAAACAAAAACAAAAACAAAAAAACAAAAAAAATAGCCTTGCCTAATTGGTAGGATTCTGGCAGAAAGAGAGAGGATAAAGGGGGCCTCCCTAAGGGTACAGCATTAGCAATGCCTACATCCATATCCACCGGAACGTTCAAGGAATATGAGATTTGGCTGGAGAGTAGAGTAAGTAGGATGCAGAAGTGAAGGATATAAACCAGGAAGAAAGTCCAAGCCTATGGTCTGGACTAAGCATGGGTCTATAGGTCTGCTTCGGCAGGAACTGGGAACCCTGTGGAGGTTTCTGAGCAGCCTGGAGCACGAGGTTTTCAAAAAGTGAGGCAGACAGGACTGTGTAGGATGATGTGGAGTGGGGAGGCCAAGCTGGTGCCATCACCCAGGTGAGAGACAATAAGGATGGGTGGGGACAAACACCTTCCAGGTCTGAAGGACTGGACCTCTGAAGTATGTGTGTGGGACAGGGTTTCTGATATTCCCTGCCAGCCGCCCTTCCCCACATGAGCCTCACGGAAAGGAAGGCATGAGCATGGCTCATTCTGAGGAAACTGATGGAGAAATGCTTGAGTTATATGAAAGGAATTGCTCATTGGAGTTTGGCATACATGACTGGAAGGTGTGTGACCACTGCCAGAGGCAAAAGTCCCATGGAAGAAAACCAGGTTTAGGAGCCTCGGCAATCCTTTTTCTCAAATGGTCCTACCTAGGCTAACAGCCGCCCCCCACCTGCCCCCTGCCTTAGGCTACTAGGAGTTGGGTTTGCCTCATTTCATCACTGACTTTGAACTTGACCTACCTGGGCTCCTGGTGGCTCCTCCCTCCAGGCACCTGTTCCACACCCAGGAGACCATATTGGCAAGCCTATTATTAGTCACTCAGCCCACGTAGGGAATGCAGCACAAACACCACGTCCTAGATCCTATCATTCAGGTTAATATTCCTGGTAGCTCTGATGAGCTCCTATGAAATCAAGTCCGTTCCTCAGCCTGAGATCTGTGGCCCTTCATGACCTTGTGCAGCAATGCAGTGTAATCATCGTGAGCTGGGGTTAGAGTCAGATGACCTAGTTCAGAACTCCAGCTCTGTCACTGACCCGGTCTCAGCCTCAGTTTCCCCTCACCTGTCAAGCTGGGTTGTACTATGGACCTAATGAGATTACACATCCGGAATGTAGCACAGAGCCTGGCATAAGTAAAAGCTCGGCAGTTGATAGCCGTTACTATGGCAACAATCTGGCCCCAACCTACCTTTCCTACTGTATTTCCACAGCTACCTCCTGCTTTCCCATCTCCGTGCCTTTCTTCGCACTTTGGTGTTGGCAGGAGAGGGCCTCTTCTTCACTCCAATCCACGTTTCCCAAGGTCAGAATTCTACCCATTCTCCCTGCATCTTTCATAGGCATTCTGTTCCTACATGAGAGTCCGTGGTACTTCTCATTAGCACTGGAGAAGGACCACTCTTATCTGTCTTTGGAATGTGAACTCTAGGACAGCAGGAATTAAAAAAATCTGTTTTATTTACTGCTCTGTCGCCAGTGGTTAGAACAGCACATAGTATTAGACTCTTACGGTTTTTTGAAAGCATGACTCTGCCTACTAGATGGATTGTGCCGTTTGAGGGTCTGACTTATTCTACAGCTTCCATGCTGCCCTTGTGAAGTCAACGTGCTGAACTATGGCAGGGGAAACATAAGAAAAGGGTTCTGCTCAAAAAGGGGAGTGGGAAAATCCTAGGAGGCAGAAGTAGAAATCTTTGATGGGAAAGTTTTGCCACTTTTGAAAGTCAGGTGATAAGTTATTAGTTAACTGAAAGCACCCAGTAAAGAGATGTGATTGAAGGTAGCTATATTGCTATTACAAGAAGTGGCCTTTAGTTTTGTCCTACAGATCAATCAAGCTCAGTGGCTTGGACCACATTCACAGTTAAGAGTGTCCCAGTTACCAAGCATAGTATAGCTTTGTTTGAGAATTGTTCTCTTTAAGTTGATGGTGAAATTTTTTTTACAGGTCTGGATTCATAAGGTGTAGCCAGTTATGAGATACAGACAGGAATCTACTTTTTGTACTGATTTTCACAACCCCTGAAGACAGGGACTCACCATCGTAGGCCCAGGAATCAATATTTGGTAAATAAAGGAGTAAATGACTAAGCCAAAGAATAGACCTGGAAGGATATAAAGCTACTTTTGAGGTCTCCCATATATTTGCACTACTACCTATCAATTGTGTATTTTTTTGAAGAATAAATATAAATGCAGTAAGCATTACTGAATTCACAACAGTTTTGTGATTTTGAATTTTTCTTGACCAACTATTATGTGGTGGAGGGGCCACTCTGCAAAATTTTCCAATGTCCAAAACAGGCCGGGCATTGTGGCTCACTCCTATAATCCCAGCACTTTGGGAAGCTGAGGCGGGTGGATTGCCTGAGCTCAGGAGTTCGAGACCAGCCTGGGCAACATGGCAAAATCCCATCTCAACTAAAAATACAAAAAAAAAAAAAAGCCGGGCGTGGCGGTGCGCACCTGTAATCCCAACTACTTGGGAGGCTGAGGCATGAGAATTGCTTGAACCTGGGAGGCAGAGGTTGCAGTGAGCCAAGATACTGCCACTGCGCTCCAGCCTGGGTGACAGAGTGAGACTCTGTCTCAAAAATAGATAAATAAATAAATAAATAATGATCCTTCTACAGTACTTGAAAAGATTGGAAACAGCCTGGGTGACAGAGTGAGACTCTGTCTCAAAAATAAATAAATAAACCCCGATCTTTCTGCAGTACTTGAAAAGATTGGAAACAGTGGCCTAAGATGCTTCTGAAGCTCCTGCCAGCAGAATTGCATGGCACTTCCTTGGCAGAGCTCCCTGTGTGAGTCACAGACATCACTCCTGCCCTTTCTAACTTCGGGTGGTTTGAATAGGCTCACGCCATGCTCTTCAGAGCTGATTCACACGAAACAGTTTTTAGTACGTATAACCTCCTAAGTTGTCTAGCCTACATTCTGTGCTTCTTGACTACAACGTGCTGCTGTTACTTGAAGCTCAGATTGGTGCAATCACAATTTGAAAGCTGTCCAAAAGCAACTTTTGGTCCTTAATCAATTGCCACCAATTTTAATATTAGACGAAGCACCAAATAACATGTAACCATCTGCTTCAGATTGTGCCAAAATCTCACTCAAAATATGCCCTTCTAGAACAAGCTTCCCAGCAGAAATTAACAACAAAATTAGTCACTTTTAGAGGTCTGGTATATTCAATAGAGAATGTGTCAATTCCATTTGTTCTACCTCCAAAGCTAGTTGTCAGCTGTCAGTAATTCTCTTGACACACACTAACTCCACTAGAAACCCGTTTCTGATCAATCCCATTGCCTTCTTCCGCCGCCTGACTTTACCTACATAAGCCGGTGTCCAGTATTTCAGCTAAGTGCCTGCTGAAACAAAAAAATCTTCATTTGGGTTAGAAACGAAGATCTGTAGTTATCTCAGAATTCTCAGCTAACAGGCAATTTTGGCAACACTTAGGTGACACTCAGTTGGAGGAGGGCACTTGGTAAGATTGTCGTAAGCCTCTACTTCCTAAGATCTTGGAAGCAAAAAGTCCATCGCTGTAACTGGTAGATAAAGACTCAACAGCGAATCTGCATTCATTAAAAAATAAATAAATAAA
>PVKP010008835.1:0-70812 GCA_004027715.1 Plecturocebus donacophilus
TTCTGTTTCTTAGTTTTCCTTCGGGGGGCGCCCCTTCCCCACAGAGCTGGGCCTTCCCGGGTTCAGCTGTGCTTGTTCTCAGTCCTCAGCGCTTCCAATTGTTGTTCTCCTTGTGGGGATGGGACCAGCCGAGCCCGACCAAAAGGGCACCACCCAGTCCCGCACACTCCACACCGAGAAGCGCCACGCCGGCCAAAAGAGTCGTGCTGGTGACCCGGGTGGCTCCTTCGCCAGAAATCTCCCAGTTTGTGGGCATCAAATATTCGTCTGCAACTGCGGCTTCCACTCGCTCTCTGCGCCCTCACCGTGAGCCACAATCCCGAGCTGCTGCTACGTGGCCATTTTGGATCTCTCTCCGCCCGGTGATGAAGTTTTTCTGTTTCTTAGTTTTCCTTTGGCGGACGCCGGTTCCCCTCATAGCCGGACCTTCCCGGGTTCACTGTGCTTGCTGTGAAACTCTCAGTCCTCAGCGCTTCCAATTGCTGTTTTCCTTGTGGGGATGGGACCAGCCGAGCCCGTCCGTCCCGTATACTCCGCACTGGAAAGCGCCGCGCTGGGGCGCCGGCAAAACAGCCGCACCGGCCAAAAGAGTCACGCCGGCAACCCGTGTGGCTCCTCTGCCGGGAATCTCCTGGTCTGTGGGCAACAAAAATTTGTCGGAAAGTGCGGCGTCCACTCGTTCTCTGCGCTTTCACTGGGAGCTACATTCCTGAGCTGTTGCTAATTGGCCATCTTGGATCTCTCTCCTCAAGTACAAGATTTATATGAGGAAGACTATAGAACCCTGATGAAGGAAATCAAAGAACTAAATAGTAAGGCCAAATATTGTCAAGATATAATTTCTCCCCAACTTGATCCAGAGATTCCATACCATCCCAAGCAAAATCTCAGCAAATTATTTTGTAGATATTGATGAACTGATTGTAAAGAGAATGTATATAGAGAAGCAAAAGAATCAGAATTGCCAATAAATATTGAAGAACAAAGTTAGAAGACTGACACTACTCAATCTCAAGACTTACTATAAAGACTTACTATAAATCTACAGTAATCAAGATAGTGTAGTATTGCCAAAAGAATAGACAAATAGACCAATGGAACAGAAATTGCTCAGAAATAAATCTACCTAAATACAGTCAGCACATCTTTGACAAAAGAGAAAAGGCAGTACATTGCAACAAAAAGTCTTTTCAACAAATGGTGCTGGAACAACCAGACTCCAAATGTAAAAATTAATCTAGACACAGAACTTGCACTCTTGTGTGTTCTAAAGTAAAAACCAACTTAAAAGTCATAAAACAAAGTGTGAAACTCCTAGAAGCTAGAAACATGCAAAACTGGCAGGTACAGTGGCTCATGCCTGTAATTCTGCACTTTGGGAGGCCAAAGCCGGTGGATGACCTGAGGTTGGTGGTTCGAGACCAGGCAAAAACCCTGTCTCTATTAAAAATACAAAAATTAGCCAGGCATGGTGGCACATGCCTATAATCCCAGATACTCGGGAGACTGAGGCAGGAGAATTACCTGAACCTGGGAGGCAGAGGTTGCAGCAATCCAAGATCTCACCACTGAACTCCAGCCTGGGCAACAGAGTGAGACTCCATCTCAAAAAAAAAAAAAAAAAAGAAAGAAAGAAAGAAAAAAGAAAAATACAAAACTATAAAACTCCCAGAAGATAGAAAACCCAGATGACCTTGGGTATGGTGTTGATGTTTTAGCATCACTTGGGTATGGTGTTGATGTTGTAACATCAAAGGTATGATTTATTAAAGTAACAGTTGATAAATTGTACTTCATTAAAGTTAAAAACTTTTACTCTGGAAAAACAATGTTAAGAGAATAATTAGATGAGCCACAGACTGGAAGGAAATATTTATAAAAGACACACCTGGGCTGGGCACGGTGGCTCACACCTGTAATCTCAACACTTTGGGAGGCTGAGGTGGGCGGATCAGGAGGTCAGGTGTTCAAGACCAGCCTGGCCAACATGTTGGAAATCCATCTCTACCAAAACTACAAAAATTAGCTGGGCATGGTGGTGCATGCCTGTAATCCCAGCTACTCAGGAGGCTGAGGCAGGAGAATTGCTCAAACCAGGACCTGGAAGGCGGAGGTTGCAGTGAGCTGAGATTGCGCCACTGCCCTCCAGCCTTGGCTACAGAGTGAGACTCCCTCTCAAAAAAAAAGAAAGGCATATCTGATAAAGGACTCTTACTAAAAATATACAGTGAACTCTTTTGTGTGTGTGTATTTTTAGTAGAGGCAGGGTTTCTCCATGTTGGTCAAGCTGGTCTTGAACTCCCAACCTTAGGTGATCCACCTGACTCGGCCTCTCAAAGTGCTGGGATTACAGGTATGAACCACTGTTTCCTGCCGCAATGAACTCTTAAAAGTCAACAATAAGTTAAAAAAAATCTCAATGGGCAGAAATGGAACAACCCAATTTAAAAATCACCAAAAAGATATACAAATGGCAAATAATATGAAAATATATTCAACATTCTATATCATTAGGGAATTGCAAATTAAAACAATGAGGTACCACTACATGCATGTTGGAATGGCTGAAGTCCAAAACACTGATAACATCAAATACTGATGAGGATATAGAGCAACAGGAACTCTCTTTCATTGCTGGTAGGAATGCAAAATGGTACAGCCATTTTGGAAGACACTGACAGTTTCTTACAAAACCAAATATACTCTTACCGTATAATGTAACAATCACACTCCTTGATTTTTATCCAAATGGGTTGAAAACCTATGTCCATACAAAACCCTGTATATTAATGTTTATATCAGCTTTATTCATAATTGCCCAAATTTGAAAACAACCAAGATGTCTTTCAGTAGGTGAATGGATAAATAAACTGTGGTATATTTAGACAATGGAATATTATTCCAGGCTAAAATGAAATGAGCTATCAAGCCATGAAAAGACAAGGAGGAAACTTAAATGCATATTATTAAGTAAAAAAGCCAATGTGAAAGAGCGCATAATGGCTATGGCCATATGATATTCTAGAAAAGACAAAACTATGGAGACACTAAAAAGATCGGTGGTTTCCGGCCAGGCATGGTGGCTCACGCCTACAGTCCCAGCAATTTGGGAGGCCAAGGCAGTTAGATCACAAGGTCAGGAGTTCGAGACCAACCTGACTGACATGGTGAAACCCCATCTCTACTAAAAATACAAAAATTAGCCCAATGTGGTGGCAGGCACCTTTAATCCCAGCTACTCAGGAGGCTGAGGCAGGAGAATCACTTGAACCCATGAGGCAGAGGTTGCAGTGAGTGGAGACTGCACCATTGCACTCTAGCCTGGATGACAGAGAGAGACTTCATCTCAAAAAAAAAAAAAAAAAAAAAAAAAAAATCAGTGGTTACTAAGAATTGTGTGATGGAGAGGGATAAATAAGTGGAGTGCAGAGTATTTTCTAGGGCAGTGAAAATATTCGGCATATTACTATGATGATGCATACATCTCATTATACATTTGTCCAAACTCATAGCAGGTACAACACCAAGAGTGAACCCTAATGTAAATTATGGACCTTTAGTGATTATAATGTGTCAATGTAGGTTTATCAATCGTAACAAATATACCATGGGGTGGTGGAGTAGGATGGGGGAAGATGTTGATAATTGGGGAGGCTATGCCTGTGTGGTGAGAGGGGTTATTTGAAAAATCTCTGTACATTCAATTTTGCTGTGAAGCTACAACTGCTCTAAAAGTATAACATCTCTTTTTAAAAAAATCAGTTAAATGGCTGTATATCATTCCATTGAAAGTAGTTATCATTTATTTTAACAATTAGCTCTTGTTGGGTAGTAAGATGATTTTTAATTTTGATGTTTTATTTCTGGTATCATGGCAGGCTAAGTTCCCAGATGGATAGTCCCACTGAAAACAAATTAACCTGCTAATGACATATTCAAAAGCATCGAAGAGCTGGCAAGGAAGTAAAGAATATCCAGGTTAAACACTGTGTGAAAGCAGAAACCCAGAAGATCAAATACAAAGAAACAAAATCTTCAAAGCAGCCATGGATAAAAGGTAGCTTACTTTGACAGGAGCAACAGATTAAGAGTTATGTTTCCTAAGTTAACAGTGGAAGCAAGAAGCCAGTGGAGTAATTCCTCAGTGTGTCAAACCGTATTCATATGCAAGGGTCTGCTGCTGTCAAACTGCCTCCGTATTTTTATCTGAAAATATCGTATTTTGTCCTTCTAGAAAGATATTTTCACTGGGTATAGAACTGTATTTTGACAGTGATTTATTTTCTTGGCACATTAATATTTCAATACACACACACACACCCTTATGTGTATTTAGTTTTATCAGAGGAACATAACCTCATACAGAATGTGTGAAATGAAAACAAATGAGAAATTTCAAAACAGCAATTATGTGGATAAATCAAAACAATAGACTAAAAAACAACACGTCAGTCATTGGAAATAATGTATTCACTTTCCTACTGAAAAATACAAAAACTCAGACTCATTTAATTTTTTGGTGCAAATTTATGAGGTACATGAGAAATTTTGTTACATGCATACATGTAGTGATAAAGTCAGGATATTCAGGGTATCTATCACCTTAGTACGATCATTTTTGTTAAGTATAGTCATCCTACTGTGCTATCAAACATTAAATGTATTCCTTCAGAGAACATTAATTCCATGTACCCTCCTCATGACTATATGCAACTATTTTAAATTGTTTAAAATTTAAAATTGTATACATAACAATACTTTGAAATTAAAATACAAAAAGGCCAGGTGAGGTGGCTCATGCCTGTAATCCCAGCACTTTGGGGAGGCCAAGTGGGGAGGATTGCTTAGGCCAGGAGTTTAAGACCAGCCTGGGCAACATAGCAAGACCTTGTTTCTACCAAATAAAAAATTTTTTTAAATTGGCCGAGTGTAGTGGCACATCCCTGTAGTCCTAGCTATTTGGGAAGCTGAGGTGGGAGGACTGCTTGAGCCAAGGTTCGAGGCTGCAATGAACTATGATTGTGCCACTGTACTCCAGCCTGGGCAACAGAGCCAGACCGACTATTAAAAAGAAAAGTTACAACAACTGTATAGAAGTCATAAAGGAAATAAACAGAGTTATAACCTGTTCTAAGAACTTGTATTTTTCAGTAAGAAAATAAATATTAGTAATAAATTGGCACATGCATGTCTCATATTATTTTTTATATTTGATACATTTTAAATATTTAATAATCAAAATAAAAATAAAATAGTGATAAAAGCTAGTGTGATGTATTCATTAATTTTAGACATGTATAAGTTGAATGTGTTTAATTTTTTTCATAGTATAAGTCAGAAATTTTTTATATCAGTACATAGAGATCATTCTCATTTTCTAAATTGGTA
Source organism: Plecturocebus donacophilus (assembly GCA_004027715.1). Taxonomy (NCBI): domain Eukaryota; kingdom Metazoa; phylum Chordata; class Mammalia; order Primates; family Pitheciidae; genus Plecturocebus; species Plecturocebus donacophilus. Next base: position 5,389 of record PVKP010008835.1, read on the forward strand.
ATCATATTTTACATATTCATGAAGTACACGTGAGTATTTATTATACGTACAGACTGTGTAATGATTAAGTTAGCGTATTTGGGATATCCATCACCTTGAGAATTAATTATTAATGTGTTTTTGGAACATTTCAAGTTCTCTCTTCCAGCAACTTTGAAATATACAATGCATTATTGAAATATACAATACAATACATTATTGCTAACCATGGTGATGGTGAAACTCTCAGTCCTCAGTGCTTCCAATTGCTGTTTTCCTTATGGGGATGGGACCAGCCGAGCCCATCCGTCCCGTATACTCCGCACCGGGAAGCACCGCGCTGGGGCACCGGCAAAACAGCTGCGCCGGCCAAAAGAGTCGCGCTGGCGACCCGTGTGGCTCCTCTGCAGGGAATCTCCCGGTCTGTGGGCAACAAAAATTAGTCGGAAAGTGCGGCGTCCACTCGTTCTCTGCGCTTTCACTGGGAGCTACATTCCTGAGCTGTTGCTAATCGGCCATCTTGGATCTCTCTCTCCGTCATTTGTCTTTTTGTGCCTGGTTTATTTTACTTAACACAATGACCTCCAGTTCCATTCATGTTGCTGAAAATGACACGATTTCATTTTTTATGGATAAGTGGTATTCCATTGTGTATAATTACATTTTCTTTATCCACTTGTCCATCGATGAATACTTAGGTTGATTCCATATCATCACTATTGTGAATAGTGCCACAGTAAACATGCAAATGCAGGCATCCCTTTGATATACTGGTACTTTCCCTTTAGGTAAATAGCCAGCAGTGGGATTGCTGGATCATATGGCAGTTCTGTTTTTAGTCTTTTGAGAAATCTTCACATTGTCTTCCATGGTGGTTATACTAATTTACATTCCCACCAACAGCGTATGAGTTCCCTTTTCTCTACATCTTTACCAGTTATCTGTTATTGTTTGACAATGAGTGTCCTTCGCCTATTTTTTTTTTCTTTAAACAGGATCTTGCTGTGTCACCCAGGCTGGAGTGCAGTGGCACAGTCTCTGCTCACTGCAACCTCCACCTCTCAGGCTCAAGCAATTCTCCTGCCTCGGCCCCCAAGTAGCTGGGACTACAGGAACACACCACTGTGCCCTGCTAATTTTTGCATTTTTTAGTAGAGATGGGTTTCACTGTGTCACCCAGGCTTGTCTCCAACTCCTGGACTTAAGGGATTCTCCCGCTTCAGCCTCCCAAAGTGCTGGAATTATAGGCCTGAGCCACCACACCCAGACTGCCCACTTTTTAATGAGATTATTCGTTTAGGGGGCTTTTTGTTTTGTTCTGTTTTTACTGTTGAGTTGTTTGAGCTCCTTATATGTTCTGGATATTAGCCCCTGGTTGTATGAATAGTTTGCAAATATTTTCTCCCATTGAACAGGTTGTGTCTTCACTCTGTTGATTGTTGCTGCTGCTGTGCAGAAGCTTTTTAGTTTAATATAGTCACATTTGTCCATGTTTGTTTTAGTTGTCTGTGCTTTTGAGGTCTTAGCCATAAAACATTTGCCTAGACCAATGTCCTAAAGTGATTCCCTTATGTTTTCTAGTAGTTGTACAGTTTTGAGTCATATGTTTGAGTCTTTAATCCATCTTGAGTTCATTTTTTAATATGGTGAGAGACAGAGGTACACTTCCACTCTTCTGCGTGCGGATATACAATTTTCCCAATACCATTTACTAAAAACAGTGTCCTTTGCCCAGTATATGTTCTTGGCACCTTTATAAAAATCAGTTAGTTGTAAATAGGTGAACTTATTTCTGGGTTCTATATTCTGTTTCATTGGTCTGTATGTATGTTTTTATATCAATACCGTGCTGTTTTGGTTCTTATAAGCTTGTAATATATTTTGAAGTCAGATAGTGTGATTCCCTCAGCTTTGTTCTTTCTTCCTCAAGATTGCTTTGGCTAGTTAGGCTTTCCTTTTCTTTTCTTTTTTTGGTTCCATATAAATTTAAATTATTTTTTAAATTTTATGAAAAATGACATTGGCATTTTGATAGAGACTGTACTGAATCTGTAGATCACTTTGGGCAGCATGGTCATTTTATTGATATTAATTCTTCTTATCTATGAGAATGGATGCCTTTCCATTGGTTTCTGTCCTCTTCAATTTTTTTCCTAAGTATTTTGTAGTTTTCCTGGTGGAGATCTGTTACTTCCTTTGTTCAATTTATTTCTAGGTAATTTATTTTGGTAGCTGTTGTAAATGAGATTGCTATGGTGCTTTTTTGTTTTGTTTTGTTTTGTTTTGTTTTGTTTTGTTTTGTTTTGTTCTTGAGACAAAGTCTCACTCTATTGCCCAGGCTGGAGTGCAGTGGCATTATCTTGGCTCACTGTAGCCTCTGCCTCCCAGGTTCAAGCGGTTCTCCTGCCTCAGCCTCCCAAGTAGCTGGGATTATAGGCATGTGCCACCACACCCAGCTAATTTTTGTATTTTTAGTAGAGATGAGATTTCACTATGTTGGTCAGGCTGGTCTCAAACTCCTGATCTCAAGCAATGCTCCTGCGTCTGCTGTCCCAAAGTGCTGGCATGAGCCACTGTGCCCAGTTGGGAATGGCTTCTTGATTTCTTTCTCAGCGAGTGCATTATTGGCATAGAAAAGCTACTGACTTTTGTGTATTGACCTTGTATCCTGCAACTTTATGGAATTTATTTATCTGATCTAAGGGTTTTTTGGTGATACCAAGGCTTTTCTAGATATAAGATTATATCATCAACAAGAAGGGATAATTTGACTTCCTCTTTTCCAGTTGGTATGCCTCTTTATTTCTTTCTTTTGCCTGATTGCTCTGGCTAGGGCTTTCAGTGCTATTTTGAATAGCAGTGATCAAGTAGGCATCCTTGTGTTGTTCCAGTTCTTAGAGGAAAGGTTTTCAGCTTTTCCTTATTCAGTATGATGTTACTTGTAGTTTTGTCATACATGGCCTTTATTATGTAGTGGTATGCTCCTTTTACACCTAGTTTGAGGTGGGTCATCAGACTGTTTATTTGAAATCTTTTTACTTTCTTGATGTGGGTGCTTCTTGCTTTCCTCTTAGCACTGCTTTTGCTTTCTCTCCTTTCAAAAAATTTTTAAATTTCCTCCTTAATTTCTTCCTTAACTCAATGATCTTTCAGAAACATGTTGCTTAATTTCCATATATTTGTGGTTTCCAAAGTTTCTCTTATTATTGATTTCTATTTTTATTCTATTGATATCTGAAAAAATACTTGATACAATTTTTAACTTTGTTGAGATTTATTTATTTATTTTTAATTTTTATTTTTGAGACAGAGTCTCACTCTGTTGCCCAGGCTGGAGTGCAATGGTTCGATCTCGGCTCACCATGACCTCCACCTCCTGGGTTAAATGATTCTCCTGCCTCAGCCCCTCGAGTAGCTGGGATTACAAGCATGGGCTGTCCTGGCTAATATTCCACATGCCAATGAGAAGAATGTTTATTCTGTAACTATTGGGTGACATGTTCTGCTAATGTCTGTTAGGTCTATTTAGTCTAAAGTGCAGTTTAAATTTGATGTTTCTTTGTTAATTTACTGTCTAGATTCTGTTTAATGCTGAGAGTGGGTGTCAAAGTCCCCAACTATTAGTGTATTGATTGGAGTCTATCTCTCCCTTTAAAACACATAATATTTGCTTTATGTATCTGGGTGCTCTGGGATTGGATACATTTATGTTTAGAATTGTTATATTTTCTTGCTAATTGATTTCTTTCTCGTTATATACTAATCTTCTTTATCTTTTTTTTATTTTTTTATTTTTTTTATCTGATTTAAGTATAGCTACTCCTGCTTACTTTTGGTTTTCATTTGCATGGAATATCTTTTTCCATCCCTTTACTCTCAGTCTGTGTGTGTCATTACAGGTGAGATGAATTTCTTGTAGGCAGCATATAGTTGGGTCATTTTTTTTAAGTCCATTCAGCCAGTCTATAACTTTTAAGCAGAAAGTTTAATCCATGTACATTCAAAGTTGTTATTGCTATATGAGAATTTATCCCTGCAATTTTATTCAATGAAATGTGAATTGTATCTCAATAAAACTGTTATTAGAATCACAATAAGATACCATTCTGTACCCTAGATTAGCAAAAATGAAAATGTCTGACAATTTCACTTACTGATGAGGATGTGGTACAAATGAATCTCTCATAGACTGAACTGTAAATTAGCAAAATCACTTGGGAAAACAGTTTATGTTTGCATTGTCTAGAAAAATTAAACATATGCAAATCTGGCAGTTCTACTTCTATGATTATACCCAAGAGAAATTTTTGCACATGTGTAGCAGTAAATATGAATAAGTATGCTTTAGAAGCATTGTTCATAATAGCAAAAAAAGGTAACCAAATATTCATCAAGGTAGAATACATAAATATCATATAGCTGTAGAAATGAATGAACTGAAACTACACACATCAACATGAAGAATCTCAAAGATAATGAAGAGCAAAAGAAGTAAATTATACACAACCACAGACAGCATGTTTGCATTTACATTAATTTCAAAAGCAGACAAAACTAAACATTATGTCTTGTAGAGATATATTCAAACATGGTAAAACTTCAAAAGAATGGCAAATAAACGATTGATCAGGCCAGGCACAGTGGCTCACGCCTGTAATCCCAGCACTTTGGGAGGCCAAGGTGGGTGGATCACCTGAAGTGAGGAGTTTGAGATGGGTCTGGCCAACATGGTGATACCCCAGCTCTACTAAAAATGCAAAACTTAGCCGGGCATTATGGCAGGTGCCTGTAATCCCAGCTACTAGGAAAGCTGCGGCAGCAGAATTGCTTGAACCTAGGAGGTGGAGGTTGCAGTGAACAGAGATCAGAACAGAGATCACACCACTGCACTACAGCCTGGGCAACAGAGTGAGACTCTGCCTCAAAAAAAAAGAAAAAAGAGAAGTGTAATTGGCTCACGGCTCTGGAGGCAGTACAGGCAGCCTGTGGCTTCCGCTTCAGGGAAAGCCTCAGGAAGCTTCCAATCATGGCAGAAGGCAAAGTGAGAGCAGAGCGTCTACCATGGAGGAAGCAGGAACACGACAGAGGGCCGGGGGAGGTGCTGCACACTTTTAAACAGTCAGACCTTGTGAGGTCTCACTATCTTGAGAACAGCCTCAAGGGAGTGCTGCTAAACCATTGCTGAGAAATCCACCCCAGTGATCCAGCCACCTCCCACCAGGCCCCACCTGCAGCACTGGGGACTGCAATTTGACCTGAGACTGGGTGAGGACACAGAGCCAAACCTTCTCATCGGGTATGCAGGTTTAGAGACCAACGCTCAGAGAAGCTAGCAGAGGGCAGGTCAAAGGGGCGTTGGCAGTAAAAAAAATCTAAACGAAACAGATTTTTGAGGATTTTGAGGAGAAATGTGTCTTATGGGAGTGTTTTGAGTAAAAATATCACCCTCTTCACCTGCCTTCTTTGAGACAGGGTCTCACTCTATCACCAGGCTGGAGTGCAGGGGCACGACCTCAGTTCACTGCAACGTCTGCCTCCCGGGTTCAAGCGATTCTCCTGCCGCAGCCTTCCTAGTAGCTGGGACTACAGGCACCTGCCACAGTGCCCGGCTAATTTTGGTGTTTTTAGTAGAGACAGGGTTTCACCATGTTGGCCAGGATGGTCTTGATCTCTTGACCTTATGATCCGCCCGCCTCGGTTTCCCAAGGTGCTGGGATTACAGGTGTGAGCCACCGCACCATCTGCCTTCTTAAAAGCCTTTTCGGACTGGGCGCGGTGGCTACGTCTGTAATCCTAGCACTTTGAGAAACCAAGGCGGGTGGATCACCTGACGTCAGGAGTTCGAGACCAGCATGGCCTACATGTTAAAACCCCATTTCTACTAAAAATACAAAAAAATTAGCAGGGCGTAGTGGCAGGCGCCTGTTATCCCAGCTACTTGGGAGGCTAAGGCAGGAGGATCGCTTGAACCCAGAAGGCAGAGGTTGCAGTAAGCCGAAGTCACGCCACTGCACTCCAGCCTGGGTAACAGAGCAAGACTCCATCTCAACAACAACAACCAAAAAGTCTTTTCCAATTAAATCTGTACTGCTCACCGATGCCTCGTGTGAGCAGGTCCTTTACAGTACATGCAATGGGGTGCTTACACCAGACCATTTTGATCTTCAAAATAAGCTAGTAAGGTTATCCGGATGGCTATTATTTCCCCAACTTCCCAGGAAAGGAAGTGCAAGCCAAGGAAGTGAAAGGAAGTGCTTGCTGAGGGTCACACCTCTTACAATAAGTGGCAGAGCTGTCCTCAAGCCCAGATATCCTGACCCCAAGACGAAAGTTACCATGACTCAGGTCAAGCCAGAAATCTCATTATCAAGATTGGGCCTTTGCTTAGTGGTTGAAAACAGTTTTCTTAGGCCTACACCTCAAATCAATGCTAATATATAGATCTTCTGCATTTTTTCCTAACAGCCTGAATAACAAGCTTCCCTCCCTCCGATAATGTCTAATAGAACAATAAAAATGATGCCTCGTGTGTTTTCACGTATTTCTAGTTCAGGTAATTTTGCTTTGTTTTATATAATCTTTTAAGCCACTTTATATATACATGGATAGATAGGTTTTTAAACCTTTTTTTCTGCTTGAAGACACTTTCTAGAGAATTTTCATATATGTAATCTCAACTGATTATCAAAACAAAATGAGTTAAAGCAGATTTCTTTACCCATATTTGAAACTGAATCTTAGGGAAGAAACTGAGCCACAGGGAAGTTAAGTTGACATGCTCAGGGTCACAACCACATAATTTGTAACAAAGACATAACTAGAATCCTACTTCTGATTCTCCTTTCAACCTTCTTTCTTCCACTGGACCGAACTAGAGCATAATATATGAGTTTAAACATCCAGGTTGGAACAAACGAAGAAGGCAGAGTGTTATGTTGGAAAAAAAAGGGTGTCGGGGTGGGGGCGGGGGCTCACGCCTGTTATCCCAGCTCTTTGGGAGGCCAAAGTGGGTGGATCACGAAGTCAGGAGCTCAAGACCAGCCTGGCCGATGTGTGAAGCCTTGTCTCTATGAAAAAAAAAAAAATTAGCTGGGCGTGGTGGTGGGCGCCTATAATCCCAGCTATTCAGGAGGCTGAGGCAGAGAATTGCTTGAATCCAGGAGGCAGAGGGTGCAGTGAGTCAAGATCACACCACTGCACTCCAGCCTGGGCGACATGGTGAGACTCCATCTCAACAAAGAGGATCTTGTAGGAGAGCAAAGAAAACCTAGGTTCTCCTAAAGAGCCAGGACCACCACTCAGGTGAATTCCATAAATGCATATAAAAGCAGGGAGGAGTAAATGTCCCTGGGGGTATTCTCTCTCACCACTTCATTCCACAGAACTTCAGGAGGCTGGGGACAGCACACTGCCAAGAAAGAAGGAGAACAGAAGCTGGTGGGAGCCTCCCTGTACCTGAGGGTGCTCTCTAGGTCACATGGTCTTTCTTCAGTGTTGGTAAGATTTGTACCCCATCCAGGTCAGTATCAGCTCTCTGGACTAGAAATAGTGAGGAAAGTTATGCTGAATGGAGAGCTGGCTTTTAGGATATGCAGCTATACCAACTGGTACACTATGGGGTACAATGATTCCTGAAGGAATTACTTTCAATTCTGCAATATTTAATCTGAAATAAATGGCAGGGAATTGGCTTTATTTTTGAATTAAAATTGCAGCTTTTATTTCCACTGAAATTGTGCTGGAAGCCTCAAATAAGCACCAGATATTATAATTGACTGACTTACAACCCCATGTTCTGAAAAATACAGATTTGGATAATTCAGAATAAAATACTATAGGTTTACTTTTAAAGAAGGCATGACTTGATGGAACATTCTGTCCTTCATAGATGAAAAGGAAACTCAGAGCCTCTCAGCAGCAGGGCATGTAGGCCAAGCTTTTATTTTAGTCCTGAGAGTTATTCATGCAAGGAGCCACACAGAGAATTTCCCTTTGATCAATAGGATGGATTTGTAAGATGTCTGACTGAGGCTGGGTTGTGGCCAAGGGACAGAACTTTTCTGTGCAAAACACTTGTGCATGTAGAGACTGAATGTATGACTTGACTTGGAAATATAAAATGAGGGTAAACGTTTTATAAGGTATGAATTTACATTTTATTTATGATTCTGCTTTGATCCTAAATTAAATCAGTAATTAGAGCTTCACATCCTCACACAGCTACATATATAGAAAAGAAATCTTTGGGCCAACTTCCATGGACTCCCCAGACAAAAGTCTGTAAGCTTTGGGATTTTTATGGGGAAAGGAATGCTATAAGGCATGTGTATGGCAAAAGCAAACCATTTAAGCATGTCTTGGGTTGTGCAATGGGATTTAGCATCATTGCAATTAAATAATATATTCTGTGAATTTGCCCAATACCATCCTCCACACTGTCTTGTATACTTGCCAGCACACAAAGTGAAGGGACTCTTCACTGTGACAATGGCGTCATCTCTATCTTTAACCATCACTTTATTCAGTCATCCAACAAATACATTTTAAACACAACTGTGGGAGAGGTATTGGGATAGGTAGATAGGGGTAGAGAAGAGAGCAAGAGAAGGCACAATTCTTGCCTTTTTGGATTTTAGAGTCATGTCTTGTTTTTTATAGGGTTTTTTGTTTTTTTTTTCTGAATATGAAATGATCCTTGTAGAAAAATTGAATAATATTTTTTAATATTAATCCTGCACTAAATGTGCTAGTCTGTACATACAGTCTTACTTAATCCTTATAATAATCCTATAAAGAGATTTATACTACTATCCCCACTTTACAGAAGAATGCTACAATCCCTATTTTACAGATGAAAAAAACTGAGGCTCAGTAAAAATATGAGACTCAGGATGTAGAACATGATCTAATTTCAGAATCCAAGTTCTTAAACATTTAGCTTTCTTACAGTTATCTCCAAAATGGGGCATTTTTTCTAGGAGGGATATAAAATAACCCCTAGGATACTCATTTTACCTCTGTGTTTCGAGAAATATATACACTCAATCACAAAAAGGAAAAAGATAGTCTTTGGTTTCCTTCTCATAATTTTTTCTTGGATCACTTTCACATCTAGTTTGAAAAAATAAATACCCTTCCAGCCAATGCTCAAATGCACTGGTTAAAACAGGGGGAAATGTTAGAAAATCTCTATAGATTTATGCTGATATTTAACACATGGTTGACAGTGACAATCACACTAGATGCCTATTTCAGCTGATAATAGCTAAGAAAAAAAATGTGGGAGAGGGGTCCTCAGGAAAGAATGTAAGTTGGAAGTTGTACAGAGCAGAGCTGTTTAGTCAACTTTCCAGTTAGATGATTTTCAGTGCATTGACACTTTTTTGCTCCTGTTGATTTATGAATGAATTATTTAGTTTTAACTAAACTCCTCAAAATAGACAAATAGTTAAAACTATTTGTGAATACACCTTAAAGACAACATTCGTCGCTCAAACGTACGTGAATAACCAAAAATGGCAAAGCTGACACTTCTACAACTAAAAACAGCTCTTTATCAAGAGAAAATACAACTATCTTATTGAATTTGACATTCAGTTACATTGTTCTCACTAAAATGTTTTTAATAATAATTTTATTAAAAGCAAAAATATTTTCTGTATTATTAATAAAACATATTTAAAATTATTGTTTATTTCATCTTTAACTTATCCTTTAATTTATTATAGATGTGCTTTATAATATACATATTAATGCATGTAATTTATGAGTGAATAATATATATATTGGAGGTGTATACTCAAAATTTTATGTAAAGTAAAAAATTTCAAAGGAGGAAAATAAGTCAATTCTTAAAATACTGGAATAAACATCTTTGTAGATATATCCATCTGAGTAAATTGTTTATTTCTGTAGAATACTACTAAACAGAGATGACTGGGTTAAAGGGCATGACAATTTTTGAAACTCAAGAAATGCAGCCAAGTTGCTCTGTAGAAAGCATTGTACTAATTTGCACTCCCCAGATGAAATAGGAAAAATCCTTTTTTTATTGTGACTTTGTTCAATTTGAATATTATCAATTTTTATAATCATGAATTTTATAGGAGAAAATGACCATTTTCTTTCAAGATGCATTTTCTTGGGTATGATTTAATAACCCCCATCAGTTCCAATGACTATTGAATAGTCACCTCTCAGAGGTATATACAGGTTCTTATTTTTTTATTTTTCATAGAGACGGGGTTTCACCATGTTGGCCAGGCTGATCTCGAACTCCTGACCTCAAGTGATCCACCCGCCTCAGCCTCCCAAAGTGCTGGGATTACAGGCGTGAGCCACCACGCCCGGCCTATACTGGGTTTTTAAACCAGTGCATTTGGGCATTGGCTGGGAGGGTATTCATTTTTTCAAACTAGACGTGAATGTGATCCAATAAAAAATTATGAGAGGGAAACCAAAGACTATCTTTTTCTTTTTTGTGATTGACCATATATATTTCTCAAAACACAGAGGAGGGGGAGTGAGTATTAAACAGCATTAAAATATAGTATATACACATGCAAAAGAATGATTTTTTCCACCCCTTCCTTCCGCCACACACTCAAAATTAACTCAAAATGGATCATAGAGCTAAAACTATAAAACTCTTAGAAGACAACCTAGAAGTAAACCTTTGTGACCTTGCATTAGGCAAAGCCTTTTAGATGGGACACCAAAAGTATAAGTGACAAAAGAAAGCATAGGTAACTGGACTTCATTGAAACTAAAAACTTTTGTGCTTCAAAGAACACCACCAAGAAAGCACAAAATGCACAGTGGCACCTGCCTGTGGTCCCAGCTACTTGGAGGCTGAGGTGGGAGGATTGCTTGAGCCCAGGAGTTCAAATCTAGCTTGGGCAACATAGTAAGACTTTGTCTTTTTTTTTGAGACAGAGTTTCACTCTTGTTAGCCAAGCTGGAATGCAATCTTTGGCAACAAGAGTGAAAGATCTTGGCTCACTGCAACCTCCACCTCCTGAGTTCAAGCAGTTCTCCTGCCTCAGCCTCCCAAAGTGCTGGGATTACAGGCATAAGCCACTGTGTCCAGTAGAGACCTTGTCTTAATAAATAAATTAATAAATAAATTTTAAAAAGAAAGTGAAAAACCACCCACAAAAGGAGAGAAAATATTTGCAAGTCAAATAGCTTTTTTCCTTTAAATATTATGGAGATGGGGTCTTGCTATGTTTACCAGGGTGGTCTCAAACTCCTGACCTCAAGTAATGGCCTCTTAAAGTAATGGTAGAGGTGTGAGCCACTGTGCCCAACCTACAAATCATATATCTGATAACAGAAACTTGTGTCTGGGATGTGTGAAGAACTCTTATAACTCAATAATAAAAAGACAAATAAATAAATTCAAAAATGGGCAAAGGATCTGAATTAGACATTTCTCCATGGAAGATATTCAAATAACCAATAAGCATATGTAAAAATGCTCAACATCATTAGTCATTAGGGAAATGCAAATCAAAACCACATTGAAATACCACTTCATATCCACTAGGATGGCAACAATTAAAAAAATGAGATAAAAACAAGGATTGGGGAGGATGCAGAGAAATTGAAATGCTTATATGTAATGTAAAGATAAATGTAAATCAAACAGCTGCTTTGTAAAGAAGCTGGCAGTTTCACAAAATGTTAAGCATAAAGTTGCCATATAACCTGACAATCCACTTCTAGGTAGATACTCAAGTGAAAAGCAAACTTATGCCCACACAAAAATTTGTACATGAATATTCAGAGCATCATTATTCATAATAGCCAAAAAGGGGAAAAAACCCAAATCTCCCTCAACCGATGAATGGATAAATGAACCGTCATATATCAATATAATATAATATTGTTTGAGAATAAAAATGAAGTACCGACACATGCTACAACATGGATGAAACTTAAAACCCTTACATTGAGTGAAAGAATCTGGTCACAAAAGACCACATATTGTCCAATTCTATTTATATGAAATGTCCTGAATTAACAAATCCATAGAGATAGAAAATAAATTAGTGGTTGCCTAAGATTGTAGGAGAGGGTGAGATATGAAGAGTGGCTGCTAACGGAGATGGGTTTCTTTTTGGTAATGAAAATGTTCTAAAATTGATTATGGTGATGGAGGTAAAACTCTGACTATACTACAAACTCTGGAATTATACACTTTAAATTGGTGAATTGTAGAGTATGTGAATTATATTTCAATAAAGCTATTAAAATATATTGCTATAAGATTGTCTGTGTTGTAGACATTGTCTACTTTGTATTCCATTGTTGTTAATATTTGATTTTTTGTTTGAGAAAAGTATATGCTATACTTAGAAGCATCTTTTTGATTTATGATGTTCTGCCTCTGCCAATTATAAAGTGCTATTTTTAATAAAAACTAATTACATTGCCTACTTTGAGTAGCTGCCATTAGACAGTGCTTGAGATTGAATGGGACTTAATCCCTTTCTCTGTGTGAAACATAACTTTCGAAGCAGAGTAAGCTTTTTCTTAGAGTAGGGAGGAATAGACATGTTCAATTTTAGTAAAATAATCTTACAGACTATCTGTGGGGACCTTTTTGATGTGAAATTAAATTGTGGCACAGACAGAGATTTTATTACATTTACATGGACCCATAAAATAACTTTTATGGTTCCCAGTGGTGCAAATCCTCCTTAATTTTGTTAATTATTTTCCCCTAGTTATCCTTAGCCATGTCTGCTAATTCAGTATTGATCTTGATACTAAGATATGTTATGGTCTTAGAAATTCACTTGAGTCCCTGCTGAATGAAAAGAACTAAGGAAGCAGATCTTACCCAAGGTAATGTTTTGGATAGATTCCAATTAATATTATAGCTGAGGATAACAATGTCCTTCCAACCCAATGTTCAGACTTGCTGTTCACAGCTAGGCTCAGAACCCTGAGCAGGGTGTTAGAGTGTGTCCCAGAGAAATCTGAGAAGGAGGTGACTTTTGGTTTAACTTCTGTATTTTGTTATGCCCATTGCTCTCAGGTTACACACACCCTCTCACCACCACTGCAAGGTCTTTAGGCTGCACCTGGAAAATGATCTGTTATTCTGACTGTTTCTACTCTTTTCTCTATTACTTCTTCCCAGTTAACCTATTCACACTTTAATTGGAATTTTCTGAAGAAAATTTCTTAAATCAGTTGTTAACTGCAATATTCAGCAAGTAATTTGTTACTATTGATAGTTCTATTACTGATGTTTTTAAATCATTTGCTTTTAAAAAATAAACGAGAACACGCTCAAGGTTATCCTCTCATTCTCAGTCGCCTTTGGATATGCTTTTGAGTGAAGGAGGGAGGGTGCAGTTATCAGCAACACACTGGGAATTGCATATAATCCTCTGCCCGGAGCAAATGACTATTGCTAATGGACTTTGCTAATTGGTTCACTTTTTACCAAGCATTTGTTGAATGCCTACTATGTACAAAGCATTAATCTGAAATCAGTTGCTTTTTCAAACTAAAACTTCAGTGTACCTTCAATTTCTGGGTCATCCAATTAATTTCAGCATGTTAAAGGACTTTCTGTTTTATGATACATAATTATATAACGTAGGCCTCTTGTGAATCTTAATTCTTTCATTAACTTACCTCATTTAACTTATTAGGTACCCATTTATAGCTTTGTAAAATGTACTGTACTTAAAAGTAATAACTGCAGCACTTTGAAATCTTTTCAAATTCATTCTTTTCATTAAAATCAAATGAATTTCCCCTTCCTCCTGTCTATTATTTTGAAATATTGAGGTTATGCTACTTAGGTTCTTTTGTCTTATTTCTTTTTATATTGTATTACCAGTTCCCAAAGGGCATCCAGTGGTGTAACTTGGAACACACGCTCAATTCACAGTCGCAGACACTGGTTGATGGTGGTAGCAATTAACCTGCTTTACATTCCCTCCTCTCCCTCCAATTACAAGAATAATTAAGTGGTGTCTGTGTGACCAAGAGACACAGATAGAAAGGATGGGATGGAGATGTGCTGCTCTGACAGAAGCAAGACCTACGGTAATTTTTGGAGTAAGCAAAATTGCCTACACTCCCCACTGGGTTCACTCTTTTTCCTCCTAAGTGATCCGCCCGTGCCTCACTGCACTCACCTGTGGCTCCCTTCCTTTATCCACCTGTGCACTCACCTGTGGCTCCCTTCCTTTATCCACCTGTGCACTCACCTGTGGCTCCCTTCCTTTATCCACCTGTGCACTCACCTGTGGCTCCCTTCCTTTATCCACCTGTGCACTCACCTGTGGCTCCCTTCCTTTATCCACCTATTAAATTGCTCTCTAATCCTACATTGATACAAAATTATATAGGAGAACACTTTTTAAGTTAATTTACATATTTATGTTGAATAGGTAATTATTTTTTATCTCTTGCTGCTTAGCAAACCACTCCAAAACTTACTGGTTTAAAGCAACAATGTATTCCTTTTTTACAGTTCTGCAATCTGAGACGGGCTCAGCTGGGTGGTTCTGGGGCTGAAATGTCTGAGACGGCTTCTTTACTTGCCCATTGGGTGCCTCAACAGGGATGGCTAGGACAGCTGGGGCTAAGTGGGCATCTCGCTCTCTCCATGTGGCCTTTTTACGTCACTAAATTGGCTTCCTCACAGCATAGCGTTCTTAGGGCAAGGGGACTTCTTACCTGAACGTTGAAGTCAGCTGGCTTCTAACGGGGAGGAAGCAGAAGCTGCCAGTTTTCCCAAAGGCTAGGGGTGGACTTACCTGCGGGACACTTCCCCACCAATGCATGTCACAAAGTCAGCCCAGATTCAAAGGGAGGAGAAAGAGACTCCATCTGTTGAGATGAAGATTGGTATACACGTATAGGGGGAATCGGAACTGGGAACGGCTACCTTGCATATGGAAAAAAAATTCACAGTACAAAACGGTACACAGTGTAAAGTAGGTCTCTTTGACAACTCTGTCCCCATGACATTCCAGTATAACAACTTTTATGCTTTTTCTTGCATATTTTCCCCAGAAATATTAAATATATTGAATAGGCTTCATATATATGCTTTTAAATGTATTTCTTACATTAATGATGTGTATAATATAGTTTTATTCCAAAGGGTCCATGCCTTGCTTTTTTCATTTAATCATACAAAGGGAGGTAGTTCTATTCTTTGCAATGGCTACACATATTTCTTCCGTAGATATTTAGCTATTTCTGATCTCTGGTTAATATAATACCAACACTGCTTCGGTGAATATCACTGTGCGTGTGTATTTTTAAAATGTACGTTTGCCAGTAAGAAAAATTCCTCTAAGAAGAATTGCTGACTCAAATAATATATGCATGTACGATGCTATTAGGTCAATAATGGTACCGTGGGAAGGGACCTGTAAGTCAGTAGTTCTCCACTGGAGAGGGTACAGAAAGCTTTGTCTCCCACACCTGCCCCCTCCTCAGCCAGCAGCTGTGATAACACCCACTGCCCCTGCTTCACTGAGGACCACTCCTCTAGACCACCCAGTTCATTCAGCAGAGGAGGCTCCTGCAGCTCTGAGAGCCCGGCTCAGCCTTCAGTGCCTCATCACACCGTGAACAAACTGGTCTTCTCTTGACCAGTGAGCACATGAACAATCACTGCAGGATCACCTTGATGTCGAGCAAGTTTGTCCAAAGGGTGCCTTGTGAATCACTAAACCCCAAAGAGCCTCCATGCTCCAAAAAACAGAAAAAGATTCTGTCATCAGGCACATCTGGGAACACTGCACCCTGTATCAGTAAGTCACATCAGCAAGGGCTAACGAGGGCTCCGAGGAAGCCTGCCCCTAAGAGACCTGCTTAACATTGTCCAAACAAAAGAATGGATTTCAACGTCTGCCTCCTTACCTTATTGGACCCTAGCACCCATTTCTGTAATGCCTGTTTTGCTAACTGCCCATGGAAATAAGCTTTCTGCGAAACATCCTTTGTGGTGTGGAAGAGACGGTGTTGGACTGGGCGCGGGCTGCACTCCCAGGCAGCTATGCCGCCGTGAGCGGTCAGAAATCCCTGACTCCGGGCAGGGTGACTGTCTGCGGTGGAGCCCGTGGGCTGCTGCTTGGTCCTCTTAACCTGGAGGAGCTTCCCCTGCGGTTTCCCTGACCGAAGGCCACGCAGGGTGTTATGCCAGGCAGGGAGCACTGAAGCTCGAGCTGTGTGTCTGTCCCCTTGAATTCTTCCTAGCCTGCTCTTTGGCTCCGTGCATGCTGCTGGAGGTGGATGTGAGACGTCCAGTAGGGCTTTCAGCTCAAGTCTGCTTGTTCCTGCTGCTCACCACCCTGACACTCCCTCCCAAGGCTTCCCCACCTTCAGATAAGGAAAAAAAAAACCCAGAATTCACCAGAAATCAGGTGGACCTCAGGCACGCACCCAAGCAGGCGATGAATACATCTAACTCTGTCTTTGCCACTTCTTTTCTAGATAGGCCATAAACAAATTTTGTGCTCAGGGAAAAATGATCTGGTATTCTTGTACCAAATTCAAATAACCTTTGCAAATGAGAACACATCTTCAGACCAGGTGTAGTGTGATTTGTTTTGACTCTTTACTGCCTCCAACTGAGGTGTTTTACATATACTAATCTAAAGACAATGAATCCTGAGCTGATTTCATGAGGGTAAGTTATTCCAGCCCTGAAATGAAGGGGCTGCTATGTGTCAGAACACACAGATGCATAGGCAACCAAGAGCTATTGAGCTAAATATCTTTTTTTATTAATCAGGGCTTCAGAGGTAAAATCTCCTTCTCAGGGACATCAAGGTGATTTGTGACACTCTCTGTACACCTTTATATTCACAAACCAATGAGTACATCAACCAATCCCTCATTTTCTCATCAGTGGCAGACATAAAACACAGGTAATCTTCATTTTACTCAGATGTTTCAATTAACTGTGAAAACCCTTTGGCTTATATTATATAGCATTTGTGAGTACTTCATTTCCTTTCAGCTTAAGCATCAACTAGAACACACACTTAAAATCTTGTTACATTTCTTTTAGAAATTGATACAATTAAATGGTAGAGTTGCCTGTACTAAAGACAAAAAGAATGAACTATGAGAACACCTGAGATCTTTCTTTTTGTTGTCCTCTTAGGTGTCTGATTCATGGTTTAGAAAGGCAGGGTCTGTTTTTATATTCACTAAGAAAGAACACAGGGGCCTAAAAATGGGAAATCCAAAAGCCTGTTTTTACCAAGAATTCACCTCCTTGCACACATTGTATGCAGCAGGTACCTAGTTAGTGAATTTTTCTAAGTTAACCCTGGAGATATTTACAATCTTTTAGATAAGAATCCTATTTCATAACAACAACATACCAAATGTAACTGCTTTAGTTAATTAACTAAATATTAATTAACTAAATAGTTAATTAACTAAATATTAACTAAATTTAGTTAATAAACCAAATTAACTGCTTTAGATAATTTGAGAATTCATGAGCTGTAGGTTGTTTTGTTTTGTTTCTTGAGCTTTGCAAATGTGATGAATCTTGACAGCTTTATTTTCTTCGGTTTTACACTGCCTCTGGAACTCATAGAATCACATAGAAATATATAATTATAGTCACATAGACATTCAGTTAAATATTTTAATTTTGTTATGTTGACAGCAGACTTGAAATGGGTGTTATTGGCCAGGTGCAGTGGCTTATGCCTATAATCCCAGCTCTTTGGGAGGCCGAGGTGGGAGGATCATTTGAGGTCAGGACTTGGAGACCAGCCTGGCCAACATAGTGAAACCCCATCTCTACAAAAATACGAAAGTTAGTTGGGTGTGGTGGGGGCACCTATAATCCCAGCTACTCCGGAGGTGGCAGGAGAACCATCTGAACCTGGGAGGCAGAGGCTGCAGTGAGCCGAGACTGCACCACTTTGCTCCAGCCTGGGTGACAGAGTGAGACTCCATCTCAAAAAAAGAAATGGGTGTTATTTGGCTTTTTAACTGAATTGATGGAAACAACTGGTTATTAACTGGTTATTTCACCTGGTTAAATTGGTTAAACAATTTCTAGAATCACGTAGATATAAATTTAAGAAAATTGTACCACGATATAAAACCTTACATCAATTTTAAAACATCTCTTAGAAATCTGCACATCACCAGAGTTTAATAATTAGTTTTGTGGCTGGTTTACAAATATAGCATCCCAAATAGTAAGTGGTAAATAATGGTTCAGACTCTCTCCAACTCCTATAGCTCTTCTAAAATCAACCGTGATGGAGTAGTGAGAGGTGCCGCCTCCCTTTGCCGTCATTATGAAGATGTAATTCTGTTACAACTATTTAATCCCAAAGGCATTATTACACCTGTTCAGCAGTTTTCAACCACTCACTAAAATGATGTACAACTCCACTGCGATAAATCTCAGAGTGATTTTTTTAATTAAAGTTTCTTTAAAAGTATTATAGCTAGAGGCTGACGAATTTAAATAAACGTTTGGAGAAACTACATAATTATATAAGAAATGTGTTGTTTCAAAGATTTGCTTTTTCATCTGCCTGAACTGTACATAACCTTAAGACGTGATTAAATAATTTTTAAAAAATCACTTTAATCGTACAGACCAGATTAAAGGATAATAGATTCATAGAATGTAGCCCTGGAAGGGACCTTAGAGAACATCTAGTTCAGTGGCTCTTAACATTTGGCGTGAATTTTGAGAATCAACTGCAGGGCTTGTTAAAAGAGACTGCTGGGATCCACTCCCAAAGGTTCTGACTTGGTGGGTCTGGGTGGGGGGTGGGGAGCTAAGGTCTGCATTTATCACACCTTCCTAGGTGATGTTGATGCTGCTATCCAGTGACCCCACTTAGAGAACCACTGAGCCGATGCATTTCACAAACAAGGAGGCCAGAGCCCAGATCGATGAAGCAACTTGTTCAAGGTGAGAAAGGAAGACGGGACCTGGAACCTGCGCCCAAACTCTCCCAAGGCTGGGCTTGTTTTGGAGAAACACACCTAACCACATGTGCATGGTTGGGGCATGGAGAAGACAGGGTCCAACAGACATGGCAACAAAGCATGAGAGGGTGGCAACAGCAGGCATCTTTGGGGTCCCCCACGAAGGAATGCGGTATCAGACACAGTGCACCGCAAAGGAGCTAGAAACTTGACATCAGATACTGCTTGAAGTTGCAAGAAAGTAAATGATGGCCATCAGGAATGTTTGTTAGAAGCAACAACTTGGCTGTTCAAGAGTGTCTCAAAGAGCATGCTTACTTTCTTCACCTCAACAAACTTGTCCTTCTTCATTCCAGGAAATGACACTGCATCTACCCAGGCGCTCAGGACCAACACCTGGAAGTCTTCCTGCTTCCTCTTTTCTCTCATCTCCCACATTTACTCCAACTGCAATCTGTTATTTATCTCCAAAATATATCCTAAATCCATCACAATTATCTCCCACATCAAGCCACCATCATCTCTCCAAAGTATTTTAGTAGTTTACTAACTCCGTGATTCCACTCTTGTCCCTCTATAATTCATTCTCCTCCAAAAGGGGTGCTTTAAAATGAATTAAAGCACACCACTCCCGCGTTAAAACCCTCCAACGGCTTTCTATTGCATTTAGAATGATATTCAGATCCCTCGCCGTGGTCTACATGGCCCTACAGGATCCGGCCTCTGCCTTAACCTCTCTGATCTCAACTCCTGTTGCTTCCTGTCCTGCTCATTAAGTCCAGTCATCATGTTCTTTTTGTTCTGAGAATATATCAAGAACATTCCTATACGAGGGCCTTTGCACCGACTATTCCTGCTGCTTGGTATTCTTCCCCAACTTCACTTGGCTGACAAGTTAGCTGCAACAATCAGGGCTTAAATGTCACCTAGTCAAAGATCCCTTCCTTACAACCCAATCTGAAGTAGCCCACTTCTATCTCTCTCTGTTAAAATCAATTTGTTTGATTTTCTTTTGGGCCCTAAGCGATATTTGAAATTATTCTTTTTGTTAGTTTATTTTTTTATTGCTTATTCTCTTTTATAAGCATCATGAGGTTAATATAAGCTTTATTTGCCTGGTCCATTGTCACAGTTCTGGTGCTAGAACAGTGTCTGGCAGATA
Organism: Plecturocebus donacophilus; assembly: GCA_004027715.1. Taxonomy (NCBI): domain Eukaryota; kingdom Metazoa; phylum Chordata; class Mammalia; order Primates; family Pitheciidae; genus Plecturocebus; species Plecturocebus donacophilus. The sequence continues at coordinate 25,490 of PVKP010008835.1, forward strand.
GTAGGTGCTCAATAAAATTTCTTGGATGAGCAACAGGTCTTTAGCCATAGGGGCAGGACTTCCTTCCTGGAAATTACACTGACAAAAAGAAGGCAAAACCTAGACTCAGTGAACAAGAGGGAAATCTATTCATTAGACCTAAAGGATTGACGGAGGCATGGAACTTAGGAATAAGACAGAAACTCTGTCATTAAATTTGGGACTTGGATTCAAAACTGAACTAACAGTAAGGAGAACTCTGTACTGAGGCAAGAAGGCCAATTTGCCCAAAGCCAATTCACTGAAAGCCAATTTACTTGTGTCTTTCAACTATTTTAGACCGGCATGATAATAATTTTTTTTTTTGTTTTGAGGCAGAGTCTCATCTGTCGCCCAGGCTGGAGTGCGGTGGCACGATCTCTGCTCAGTGCAGCCTCCACCTCCCAGATTCAAGCGATTCTCCTGCCTCAGCCTCCTGAGTAGCTGGAATTACAGGTGCCCGCCCCCGTGCCCGGCTAATTTTTGTATTTTTTAAGTAGAGACAGGGTTTCACCACGTTGGCTAGGCTGGTCTTGAACTCCTGACCTCAGGTGATCCTCCCACCTCAGCCTCCCAAAGTGATGGGATTCCAGGTGTGAGCCACCATGCCTGGCTTTATAACTTCCTACTGACATTTGAAGGATTTAAATTGTCTCTGTCTGCTTGTTGCTGCTGAAGATGGAGATGGAGAGAAAACGGAAGGAGAAATACAGGGGTATAAAGAGAATTTATTTAGACACATTTATTAAACAAAGATTCTTATGAATATATTATTCATTTATTCATTGTTAATCTATTTGTAAGAACATTTCAAACTCAGAATATATTCAAAAACATATTTTTCGTAACTGTATTTCTCAGAAGAACACATTATAAGAAAAATAGATTTATAAGAAAAATATGCTCATTGTTGGTGACGCCATCTAGACTTCCTTCTTTTCTTTGTCAGTTGTTTTGCCTCAGCCAGATAGTTGTTTGTTTCCTGTTCTCAGTGGGGGCTTTCTGTTCCTTAGCCTTCCAATATTCCTCTAGAATATATTGCTATATGAATGTCTTACAATTCTTTCAATTCTTAAACTGCTTAATCAAGATTCTCATGGTCCTTGTAAATAAAAGCACTATTTTGTTCATAGGTCATTCAAGACCCAGCAAAGTCATGAACTTGATTCAAACCACTGAGTCAAATATTCTGGCTTGAGATTTGGGTTCTTGGAGAAGTGAGTACAGAACATGGGGTTCTCACTTTCTTGCCATTTTTTAGGATGCTATTGAAGAGCGTTTCTGGGATGGAGGTGAACTGGCAGCATAACCCCTCAAACAGTCGGACTGGATGCACTGATGCCATGTTTAGAGCCAACTGCCATTCAAGCTGCCATTGCCCACAGGGTGAGACGAAGTTCCTCTGCACTGAGAACTGTGGAAAAGGCATTTGGCGTGGAGGCGAGGACTGAACCCGAAAGAAGTGAGCAGCAAAAGTCAAAACTAATCCTATACAGTACATACGTGCTCTCAGTACTAATGACAGTTTATATGCTCTCTACTCTGTGCCTATAATGAGATATTAATTCATAGTTAATGTCCCATAATTAAAAGTCCACTTTGGTTACACTCACAACAGACCGTCTGCAAATACATCTGCTCAGGCATTTTAAAAAGGACTATTTAGAGTTTTGCTTAGTTCTCACAAAGGAAATTAAAGCATTTCCTTCAGTAATTCTAAATGTTTGTATGTTCCTCTATGCAGATTTGTATAATTCAGGGTTTCCATCTGAAATAGATAGGTTGATTGATTAATTGGGTTAGTTTTGGTTTTATAGGGCTTTTCAGCTTCTCTTGTTGGGCATTTCAGTATCTGTAACCCATTTGCCAGAGACGGGAAAGGAGAAAAAAGAGAATAAATGAAACCTAACATTTCCTTTTGGCCTGCCATTAAAAATGTTGATAAAAATATACAAATTCTCATGCCATCCATTGTGCAGATAATGGTACAAATGTGTGCACTGGTGATTATCAGAGAAAGAGAGAAATTTGATTTCACAGACATAAATTGTGCCTTCACCAGACTTTCTGTAGGGATTTGAGAAGTGACTTGATCTTCCCTCAGCTGCTTTTTTTTATTGGTGACGGGGGAGGAAGAACTCTTGACGATATGTCTCAGAGCGAACAAGGACTAAAGGGGCCTGTCTCTGATGAAAGGGTTTGTAAACTGGGTTTCACAGATCTCCTGGAGGTGTCTGTGAACTCTTCAAAATTATGACATTTCCCATAAACGTGAATAATGCATTTTTTGGAGGAGCTGGTCTGTATCTTTCATCTGATCCTCAAAGAAACCTATGACCACTAAAGGCTAAGCCCCACACACCACTCTTGAAAATCCCAGCTTATTGTATTCACTGCATGTCACAATAATGAGGACTGGGACACCTAGAGCCACACACAGTCACTGACGGAGAGCCTGGATGGGTATGTGACTTTCTCTAGGTGGACAAACTGAAGGCGGGAATTCTGATATAAGCAAAGGTCTGGGACATGGTCACAGGCTGCATTCCCTCCCCTGTGGCAGAGATTTATGAGAGTATCCATAGAGATAGGCTGCTGCTCCTGGAACTGTGGCAGGAAGAAGACCAGTACATTGACCAGACAATTGCGAGAAAGACTAAGACCGAGCTTCCACTGACTTCGGAGAACAAAGAGATGTATCATGGTAGCACAGGATGCAACATTGCTTTTTTTTTAATAAATTTGTTTGTTATAAATATAAGTCTCTCTGTGTTGCCCAGGTTGGTCTTGAACTGGGCTCAAGCCCAGCCCTTTTGTCTTAGCCTACCAAAGTGCTTAGATTACAAGCATGAGCCACCATACCCAGCCATATGCAGCATTTTGAGTCTAAGCCTTATTTTGCTCTCAAGGGACATAATAGCAAATAGAAACAAACCCCACAAAATGAAACTGCCTCCTTCCATCAAGGCAGTCCTTCATGTGTGTGGGCTCAGAAAAGAAAGAACTAGGGGACCCAGAGCTACTTGCACAATAACATGGCCTTTTCGCATTTAATTTCAGCAGATACCTATGAAACAGTTATTATTAAAGGTACTCTTCACAGCTCTTAGGATAGGAAGATGAATAAGACATTCTTATTCTTAGATAAGGGTTCAAGCAGCAAAATTCCAAGAAAACAGCAAATTCAAGTACACCTTGCTTTATGCAACAGATGAGTCTCCAGACATCTGTGTTTAAAGAGAATGGTTAGAGATTAAAGTATATGTCAAATGCAATAGGAAGATAAAGATTTTAAGAAAACTTAGGCTAATTCTCTTATAAGAGATAAAGTATTATTTTCTGTGATGCTAATAATGATATGCTTTCGTCTATGTTGTAAATATAGACTGCCATAGCTGTGATTTTCTTATGCCAAATCTGGGTATACCCATACCCATAATACGTGCATAAATATGCATAGATACTCATCAGTATATCTTTAACATTAATTTTCATGTAATTTAAGGACCTGCACTTTCTACTTTGTGAATCTTTCTGTCCTGTAAAGGAAACGAGTTCACTCAACTACACACTATCAAGCAGACAGGTAATCAATCAGTGATCACACATATCAGTTCCAGCTGAGCTCCCGTCTATTGCTAAGATGGTTACAATAACCTCTAACTGTACCATGTAAGTAGAAATGGCCTCTTAGGCATCAGTACACCAAAGGTTCAGACAAGGAGGATTGACTCCGCCAGTGGCAGCGGCATTCGTTCTTTTTCAAATGTGTCTTTGTCAGCAGTATTTTTAAACATGGGTCCTATCCTGTACTATATTTTATTGCTAAAAGCATCTTTATTCTCCAGTTTCAGGGATAAAAGGCAATTTTTAAAATGTCATGACGGGAAGTAATTTTTCAAGGTTTTCATGACTGGACATAAAATTAGATTAAAAAAATATCCAAAATAAGGCCTTGCTCATCAAGACCAGGACTTTAATCTGTGTTCTAGGACATTTGGGCAATACTGTCCTCTACCAATATCACTAAATTGACTGGGGAAATATTTTCAGCTTTTATAGAAAATGTATAAACTCATGCATACATGCTTTATTTAAAAGCTGTCATTAGCTGACTTCCCTAATCTTGTCTTTTGAGCAGGTCTCAGATGAGAAGTATATTTAATTGGGAATGCTGAATTCCAAAATGCTGCAGAAGTGGGGTTCAAATGGTTTTATCCATTTTTGGCTGGACAGATGGCTTGTCATAAGATTACTGGGGTATTATCTCATAGAAAGGGACCCCCCCCAAGACCATGTTTCCTTCTTAGACATGTGCTCACAGCTACTAGTGGCACTCATATCAGGGTGGATTTAAAAGTAAAAGAAAGAAATATGTTTCCCCTTTTCAGTGGGAAGACGAGTAATCCAGGGATTACATTCACTGGGATTTGGGAGTAGGAAACCTTATTATTGAAGTCATGCTCTCCAAGAGCATGTAGGTGTGTGGGCGTTTGGAGGAGGGGCACAGATTTTTAAAAGCAGACACTCCACACAGTTTTTACTGAATTCCTACTATGTGAAATAGAAGAGAAAATAGAACAGAAAGCATGGTCCCTTCCTCAAAGAGACGGAAGATCAAATAGTCAAGAAAGGCTGAATCTTATGCTTGGTCTCTGATTCACATAGCTACTATCTATGGAACTTTGAGCTGTAACTTTCTAAGCTTTATCTGCTAAATGCGGCAATAATAATAGTACCTACATCACAGGGTGGTTTAGTGATCCAGTTGAAATAACATAGGGTTTACCAAGTGTCTGGCATGTAGCAAATCTTTAGGAATATATTTTTAAGTAGGGAAAGCTTAGCTTAAGAACATGTAAAAGCATATAGCAACAAAAGAAAATTAGCTTCAGAATATAAATTCGAAAGTTTCAAGAGATGGGAACAAAATATGTAGAGTGATTCAGAGGATAAAACATTATTTGAACCATAGTAGGAGGCAGAATGGTTTCAGCAGATTGCACCAGGAGCTGTTTGGGGTAAATTAATGGGTCATTATTTGGAAGACTTGCTTAGGATTCTGCTTCAGAAATCTGAGCATAAGATGATGAAATATTAGCTGAAAGTAGTGGTTGTGAACATGTAGAGGAAAGAGATGGCATTATCAACACTGATAAGAAAGAGTGGAAACATTTTTTAAATCAAAGTAGTTCCTCCCATAATTTGGAAGACAACAAATAAATTGCCAGAAATCAAAAGAGGCAAGTGTGATAATTTTATAAAGGTTCTTTTCCCTAGGAGCCCAAAGTATTTTCAACTGCAAAAGTGCTATACTTCTCGAAGTACCATTTTTGTAAAGGCTTGAATATGTAAAGATAGAGTAATAAATACCCAGAAGACATTTCTTTATATCCTGCTTATTTCCAACAAAAAGCAGGAGAACTATAAGGTTAAGGAATAAGAGACAGTAATTTTTTCACAAACATAGGTATCATGCTAAGCATGGGATTTAGCTTCGAGTTTACTGTCAGTCAATGCAAAAAAGGAAAACAAATCAGTAGTGGGAAGAAGGAAGCAAACCAGATCTTCAGAAGCAGTAAACCTTTTCCTGCCTTTACGTTCTAAACTGTGTTTATAACTCGCTTGATTCAATTTTAGGAAAGGGATCAAAAATTAAACACAGGCTTCCTGTTGAACAGACCATCTAGTGGGCTTAGCCATGTTGAGCAGTGTTTGATAATGGACTCCTTATTTGAATTCTCAAAGGGAGTCAAGCCTGTCAGTGAATAGACAGTTTTTGGTAAAACAAATATATGCAGAATATTAATGATGTACAAATCCTGGAATACCTGCCCTAATCCTAGATAGAAATGAACCAACAGTCTATCAGCTCCCTTCTCCAGCTTTAGTGAGTTATGGTCCTCCTGGTTTTTAAAATTTTGGAGGTGGGGTGCAGTTCCATCAAATGGGACAAAACAGAGTGCCTGTCCCTGCCTAAGGAGTACTAGGGGGACAGAAGGGTTACTGGCCCGGCCTGTAGGATCCCAGCCATCTAAAAATCCACGAGGGCTTTCTGAATGCAGCTGCTTCCTTCAGCCCAGTTGGATCCCTCAGCAAACCCAAGCTGTCTCCCAGGGGTAGGGCTAGTTTCTCCGGGCTGCAACCGCCTTCCTAGAAGGTCGCAGTGCAGAAGGGAGAGAGACACACAGACAGACAAAGGCAACTATTGTCTTCACCCCTCAGCCCCACGTGGGGCGGGGCTGCATATTTGCAGCCCATGAGAGTCGTGCTCTGCCGTGAAAATCTAATTTGACAGAATAGGTAAATAAAATCAACTGTCATCAGCTCCCATTTCATTTGAGGGAAGAGGTCAATGTTTTTAAACAGTGTATTGGAAACAGATTTCGGGACTCAGTGAAGGAGGTTCTGAAGTTGGTTTAATCTTACATGCCCAAATACGATGCGTTATTTGCAGAAGTGTCTTCGGCGAGCCCGGACGGTATCTCAGCGAGTGCACCTGGCCGTCCCGCACACGCTGGCTCAGCGCTCTGGGCACCCGGGGGGGCTCTCCCGCTGCGTTCGGCCTTCCTTTTGTTTGTTGCCTCCTCTTTCCCCTTGGTTGTTGATTATTAGTATTTTCCTAGTTTTCCAAACTAATAAGTGCCACGATCAGGCGGTTGGAAGCTCTCGGAGGCTGCAGGCTTTGCCGCTCGGCCTTAATTGATATTGAGCGAGCTGCCGGTAGACGGGAACAGGGCCGCTGCTGGATAATTTGCAGTTTAATCAGCGTTTGTAATGAGAGCGGCTGATTAGGGCTGTTGGAAATAAAAGAGAGTTACAAGGAACGTCTGTCAGAGTCCGGTGATAATTCAGGACTAATTGTGGTGATTAGCGCAAACTGGATGACTTTGGGCTTCGCTAATGCAAAGAGAAACGTGCGGGCTCCAGCCGGGGACCCCTCGGAGAACGGGGCACGGGCTGCGCGCGGCTTGGCTGAGCCGTGTTCCTGCGAGGCCCCAGCGCGCGGGGGGAGGACGCGAGCCATCCGGAGCCTGCCCCCGTCCTCGTCCCGGGCTCTTTCTCGGCCGCATGGACGTCTCTAGAAGCCTCCACCCTAGTCCCATTGTGATTTCCACGAGCCCCCACCCCCTTCCGCCGTCCTCGTTCCAGACCGCCGGGGAGGGGGACACCGCGCCCTCCCCTCCACCCACCCACGCGCGCGTCCTCGTGGGAGCGCCCGGGCAGGCAGGGCTTTCCGTACTCCCTCCCGCCCCCACGCCGCCGCCGCCCCCTCCCACTCTCAGTCCTCTAGGCCCCCACCTGCCTCCCCCTAAGAAATACTCCGCCCACCCTGCTCCCCCAAACCGGAGCTCCAGGTGGGCATCCTGCAGCCGGCACCTCCCTAGACAGGCAGAACCTGCGCCTGAGCGGGGGAGCAGAAGCCCCCGCTTATAAACGGCCGGAGTTCTCATTATTGAGGAGTTTCATAACTCTTTAATTCATTTTTAATGATGGCAATAAACATGGTAGTCGTTTTGGAACAATAGCTAAAAATCATAGGGCCATTACTGTCCATTAAAGCGGTGTTTACAGTTCAATGGAGGTTCACGTGCCCCGTAGTCATTCATATTAGCCAAAGCAGAGATTTATAGATAAGAAGAACGGTTCTCTTTTTATTCTTTACATAGCATAAAGCCTATTGAGCAAATTGATAAAAAAAAAAAAAGTTCACTTGGCTTTTAATCGTGTGAATGGGGATTAAATAAGGAGCTGTTGTCTGGCGCCTGATTTCTATTTGATCAATAAATCATCAAGTGCTTTAAGTGCTTTATTCTCTATCAAATTAAATGAAAAATACTTTAACCTGCGTCCCTGGTGTCGGCAGATAAAGCTAATAATATTTTCTGTTATGTTTCCATTTAGGCATTTAACACTCAGAAAAATCTACGAGGTCTTGCTTGCACCGTCTTTCTCTATCTATTAGAGATACTATATATTTATCCCACATACCTACAGACGCAGGGAATTCTCGACAATAAGAGGAGAGCTTACTTGTTTCCAGGAAGAAAATATAAGTGGGATCTCCTAAAGTACACGAAGTATTTCAGTCACCAGTCTCAACTAATATGGCCACACCTTAAAGATCAAGGTGGGGGAGCAGGGGTTCAGGCCCCGCAGGCACATGGGGAGCCGGCTCTTTTTGGCTGGTACAGGCTTGGAATAACTTTTTAATTGTTTGCTCTTTTCTCTTTGATTCCAATTCTTACTACAATAATAAATCTAAACAATAGACCCAAAGGAACAAATCTCTATTATTTCCCAGATTTTTCTGCACTATATTAGATGTTACCTAATATGATATATAGTTTATGTAACCTGCCCTGCCTTTGGAGAACTGGCTGGCAGAACAGGCCCTTCCAGACCTAGAACCATAACTATGAGGTCTGTATTTCATAGGATAATAGAATTCAAGTATTGTGTTTAGGTAAAACCACGTTTTGTTTTGTTTTTCAATTTCATGTGTTTCACAAAAGCGTTTCCCTTAGTGTGTACATTTTGGAAAGTTGGTTTTGTTTTTTCTTTTACGCCTGGGGTGACGTGGCTTTGGCCTTTAAAAAAAATGCAATCCAGTGATATTTGTGAAGTTTAATTGCTAACTTAGTAGCTCCGTCACACCTCCCAACCCATTAGATGATGAAATCTCACCTGGTTAACGGGTACAGCGCTGTGGCCTCAATGGCGAACGCCTGATTATACAGCCAAGCTGCTAATTTACCAAACCTCCCGGCCGGGGAGGCCTGGACGGCCACCACTTACTGTATTCATGCGGTAGCTAAGAGAAGAAACCGTATTCCCTGAGCCGCTTTCCAGCTACCCGCAGAATGAGAAATGTAAAATTAGTGGAGATGTGTGCATGAAGGGAGCCGAGCAATTAGCAAGGCGCGGGTGCCCGCTGGCCCGGGGAGGGTCGGGGAGGGAGAGTGGGGAGACCCAGGGCGCGAGGGCAAAGGGCTCCTTTCCTGGCAGCCTTCGGTCTGCAGGCCCTGGCTACGGCGAGGGCAGCGCTGGTGCAGCAGCCCCACTGCAGGGCGCCCGGTTAGGAACAATGCTGCTTCCTACCAGCCCTTTACAACGTACGCCTGTCGGTCGGTGACTTGATACCCGCTTGAAGCCCACGAGGCACCCTCGGGCGCACACACTCTCTTTTTCTGTTTCTCCCCAGCTTGGCCCGGCAAAATCATGTCACACATCCAAACACTGCAAACTTAACAACCGTCAGCATGTGTACCAACCGGCCTCAAATTCTAGGACATCGATCTTAGGAAGACGGGCCTGAGGTCTCCGAGACCTTGGAGTCCCTCCGGCTAGTACCCCACCTCATTTTTTCTCCCCCACCTTCCCAGTTTCTAGCACCCAGATGGCCACCCTTCTCGGTGGCTGCAAACTTGGCTGCTGAGTGCAGCGCGAGGCGTGTGATGTGGGTTTCCCTCCGCCCAGGTAGGGATGCGCATAGCTGGATACTTGCAATGGGAGTGTGCGCACGCACCTCTGCCTGCGAGGGCACGTGTCTGTGTACGGGTTCTGTCAGATGCAGTGTGGAATTACGTGAATTTGTGCAGGTTCCAAAGCCATTTTGCAGCCGGGCTGTTGCTCTGAGATTGGAGGGGGGCCAAAGAGAAAGGCCCTTTCTGGGGGCTTCAGGGCTACCTTTACTTCCTCTCCTCGCAGTTCCAGGTGGCAAACCCAACCCTGTTCTCTCCCACCCTCTCTTAAAACCAACCAAACAGTCCACACACCCGTATTTATTTATTTGTCTGTGGTTATTGCCCATGTTATTAATTGCACCCAGGACTTCCCTGCTCTTTGAGAGAGCAGCGGTATAAATTGGCTCTAATAAATATTAGCCGCTAGATTAGGCGAGGTGAAGCTGGCACCGCGCTCTATTTTCGACCTGTAGCCTCTGCGAAGCCGCCAGTTCTGCGCCAGATTAGCCCCATCCATCCAGTGTCAATGGTTGTCTTGTTGAGAAAATCAGTGAGTAAACAGGGCTGACAGAGAGGGGGCCCAGCTGATTACTCATACAAATAGACTGCAAACTCCTCCAGGAGAAGCTGTTTCCAGAGATGGGTTTCTCGCATTGACAAGGCTGCTTCTCCCAGGATCCTGTGTCCTGCTGTTCCCACTTTGTCCTCCATCAATCACACAATTGTGTCCGGGATGTTTTATAGAGTCACTTAATATCCCTGCCTTCATCTCTATTCACTTAGAGAATCATCTGCCATCAGGACTAAAGGCTTTCTGCAGGATGGGACTGGCGACACACCCCGGCAACAATAGCTCTGGTGGAAGCAGGACCCAGCGCCCTTTCTGATGCTAATAGCACAGCCCCGGGATGTTCCAGTGCGAGGCAGCCACTATTGAAATCAGCCATTAGCCCTTTGTCCACTGCATTAAATTATCCCCTGAGCTAGTCCATGATAGGGGTATGGAGGCCACCATAAGTTTTCTTTAAAAATTACTTCTTTCCCCTAAAATGGTTTTTGGATTTGAGAATTGGTCATGATGAAAGTCATGCATAAGTGTTTTCTCTCTTCTTTTCTTTACAAAATGGGGGGGGGGTATGTTTAGGCTAAATGTATAGAGTACTTTTGGCCTTTATTTACTTCCTCATATTTTTAGCAGAACTCTGTCTACTCACCCTCCCCACCCCACCCCCACTTGTATTCCTCACCCTCTGCCTCCAGCTAGACTGTCCTGTCCAGATAGGAAAGGATTACGTGACATTTCATTTTAGATCAAATGCAGAGCATCTTTTAAGCAGAGAATTTCCACAACCAAGAGGCCAGCTGGATACAAAATCACATTTTACGGGGAAATTTTAAAGACAGAAAAAAAGAATTACAAGGTATCACTCTTTAAGTGGCTCATCTACAAATTAGATTGCTACACAATTAATCAGAAAGTTAATTAATGAGCAAGTTACTAATTAGGACATTTAAAACCAGTGTGTTTATAGTGCCTTCATTAAAAAAAAAAGCCCGTGTAGTTAATTGGCCCACACACTGATCTCATAACTAGTAGTGGAAGCTAAAATACTACAGATGTATTATTTATTATGTGTAAGTCCTAATTATGTCACCACTGCATTCTATATTCCATAGCTGACAGAATTTTACAGTTAATTGGAAAGGTTGACATTTAGGAAAATATAACCAGACTAGTCTGAAAACCACTAAATATATCTACTTTTACACTTTTTCCTGGGCAGGGACTCCAGGAGGGATACTTGTTTTCCGACAGTCTCTGGAAGCTCAAGCTGTCAGAGCCTCCTGTTTATGAATCCTCATGAGCCCTAAAGGTTTATGATTTGCTTTGGGGAATTGATCAAGACTGAATAGTCAGGGGCAAAATTAGGTTTAGGAGTTTGAACTCCTGAGGCTCCCCCTCACTAAAATGGAGCACTAGGTCCAAAAGTGGGGTCTTTTTAAAGAAATCCAATTTAGTGTACATTAAAACAGGGTTTTCCACTGAGGATTTTCAGAGTATTTGCAAAAGACAAATGCCAAGTTAATGTAATTAAAAACAAGGGTACATTCAGGTGAACTGAACATGCGGTCTCTTTATTGTATTTTCCACCTGGCTAGTACCCTAGGCATTCGCCCTTCTGAATGGCTAATTGTCTCTAAGCCTAGGCCCTAGGCCACCTAGAGCGCTTCCTTTACTTGGGACAGGAAAACAAGTTTTAAAGCTGGAGTCGCTAGGGCTGAATCCTTATCCTGCTCCTCGTTCCATTGTATCAATCAAAGCTCCCAACCAACCCAGGACCTCTTCTGAGACTGTGACCTGGAAGATCGACCAAGGCCGAATGCCATCCTCCCACAGTGACCTTTTCTGGAGAGAGTGCAGGGATGAGGAGTTGGGCAGACAGGGGGAGCAGGAGGCCTGCCCCCCAAAATGCTTTCTCTCCAGGCCCTAGGCCTCCCGCATCCACTGCACTCTGAGAGTCTCTGGACTAGATTTTTCTAAGGGGAGAAGGGAGGACCCTGGGTCCAGACAGAGACTCAGATAAAGGCTTTCCAGAGAGAGGTCAATATGCTGCAAACAATCAGCTTTGATCTTTAGCCACAGAGGAAGGTGGCGCACACACACACACACACACACACACACACACACACACGTTACCCCGGCGAGGAGAACACACATAGGTAATTTCAATGAAAGAGGTTCCTGTACCACATTATTAGCAATAAATCTACACCATTCTTTGTTGGTTAAAATCATTATGATCATCATCGCTATCATTACTGAACTCATTATTCTTGTGTTACTATCAGAGTAGATTTATGGTAATACCCACCATTACGCCCGAGTTAAAGAAGGTGTAAAGGTTTGATTAATAGCTGCTTTCATGTTTTAATATTCAACATTTTCTCACATTTTTTTCTAAATAAGGACGAAGATAATTACAGGCGGTAATTACTGCTTTTGTTAGGAGTGTGTAATTAGCCACATATGCATTGTTCTTTAAAAAAAAAAAATAAGCCCAGGTTTGGGAGCTGGATCGTAAGTCTAGGGGAGGGCAAACAGAGCTTGGACAGGTCACCCACGGGCGTTTTGACAAACCAAGAGATGGGTCCACAGCTCTGCCCCATGGCTACCTGCCCAGGACACCAGGAGTTTGTTTTGAATGAAAGCAGGTGAGGCTGGAAATGAAATATTTGCAGGGGTTTACTAGGAGGGGTGGTGAGCCTGGAGGCCTGCGGGTGTCTGAGATTCGCTTCTCAAGAAGCAACACTGGCCCAGTCCTAAAGCCTCGGGCTCGCGGGCCCGGCCTGGGGCAACGTGGCCCTTGTTCGTGTGCTCCCTGGTATGAAAACGCCCGGGCCTTGTGTCCTCCGGCCAGCAGACGCCAGGCCAGCAGTCAGCCCCGCACCCGTCGTCCTCCCGCGCTGAATTAGCCCCGGAGCCCCCAGACTATCTGTCCCTTAAAGGTGACACGCTGCTGTGCCTCGCTTTGTCTTCCTCGTGCCCTTTCCTGGCAAAAATGGAGACATCACATCCTTGCCCAGCCCCAGCTCAGTATTTATGAAGGTTTTCTGACAAATAGGCAGGCTGGCCACGCATGGGTGACTGCCTTCATTCCGCACTTGGCTTGTTTACATAGGACCAGCACCATTTCCACGGATGAAACAAATCACAGGGAGAAGGAGACATTTATAACCCGCCAACGAGGCCACAGGCAGTCGGAAACAAATGTGCTAGTGAGTGTGTTGCGCGACTGTGTAAAGGGAAAATGAATGCCCTGTCTGCAAACTGACCTTCGGGACGGGGTGATCCCGGCGGCGCGTGTGTTTGCCCCACGCGAGGGACAAGCGTGCAGAGGGGCCACGTGGTCTCGCGTGTCAGCGAGCGTCTAGACTCCTGGTTAGAGTGCCATTCAATTACTCAGAGTTGGACCTCTCCCGAGGACACACACAAAGGCCGGGGAGCGCCTCCCAGAGTGTCTGTGTGTGACTGTGCCCGTGGGACGCGCGCGACCATCGCAGGACCCCCACCCAGCAGTTAACCCTCGGCAGGCTGGCTCGGGAGCGGGGAACTCCGAGGGGAGCGCTTCTGCTCTACCCCAGCAGGGTTGGGTTTTAGAGGCCGGCGCGTGGTGCGTGGGGTCCCGTGCGCGCGCGCGTGTAGGTGGGTGTGTGTCCGTGTGGTGGGTGTGTAAGAGAGACAGTGTGTGTGCCTGCACGTGGCGTGTGAGCGTGTGAGCAAGTGTATACGTGGCATGTGCGTGTGTGGTGAGTGTGCGCCGTGTGCATGTATGCACGCGCGAGAAGTGCGTGTGTGGTCGCGTGTGCAAGTGCCCGCGCGTGTGTTTACACTTCCAGAAGTCAGATCCTTTCTACGGCTGCCCCTCGCTTCACCCGGAGGTGTTCGGTGACCCCTCCACCCAATGAAAGCACACAAAGCGGGGGCCGGAGCAGGCCTCGGACGGCCGGGAGCTCGCGGCGCGCAGGCGGCTGCGGTTCGGGGCTGGGGCTCCGCACTCCCGCGCCCGGCTCCCCGCCCCCCGCCGCCCCCTTCGCCGCCGCCGCGGGCACCGCCGGGGCTTCAGCGACACCAGGCACCCGCCCCGGGCCGCGGGAGGAGGAAATTCCCTGCGAAATAGCAGTGGTTCCGAGAAAAGGATCGCAACAAAATATTGAATAAATTCCCTTTTAATTTATTTGATCATTCCACATTACGGGGCTATGAATTGCTCAAATCTGATAACAAGTACTCAATTCAACTCATTATGTAAGTTAAATTAGACTTCTATAAAATTTCAGTGGCGCGCAGTGGTTCCTCGAATGAAATGTAATTTGTGCAAGAATTTGTTGTATCTGTCACAAATATTTCCAATTAGCGACCGTAATTATTTGATAGTTTCTGCAATTATGGCTTAAACGGGTGAATTTGGGACTGTGGAGGACCCTAATTGGCCTAAATTTGATATTTTGCATATTTGCATAATGAGGAAATTGGTAGAAAATTGTGTTCATTCATTTGTGAAAAATCCTATGAATTTTATGAATTTGAAAGCTCTGTTTGTGCAGACTGTGACTTTGCCTGCTGATCCCTGAGGAGCTGACGCTGAACGCCCGAATGGGCAGCGCGCCGACTTGGCTGCTCCAGGCGGGGGTGAGGAAGGAGAGGAGGAGGAAGAGGAGGAGGAAGAGGAGGAAGAGGAGGAAGAAGAGGAGAGTTGGGGGGGGCTGTGGTAGCGGCGGGCGGAGGCGGGACCGTGGCGCATGCTCCGCGACGCCCCGGGCCGCGGGTGGAATACCCCGGCTGATCTCCTTGCGGGTGAGATTGGGTGGGATGGGGGTCGCTGGGGGAAGTCGCGTGGGGTGTTACACCTGCCCGGATACCTGGGGTATGCGCACGCGCGCACACACACACACGCACGTTCTCAGGGAGAAATGCACCCAATCTGCTGGGTGGAAGGGGTCATTGTGGAGGGGTGAGGTCTTGAGATGATGGTAACTGTGCACTTGTTTAAGTTAAATTGCCAAAGCTTCTCCTCGCAGTAAAAATGTTTGATCTATGGCGCTGTCAATTTAAAGTGTTTAAAGAGAAGCAAAAGCATAGATTTGAAGCTGCTTTGCCCCACACCCATTCATCATGCATCAGAGGCTTTAAAGTTTCATGGTTGCTGTGGTTTAACATCTCAACTCTCTGACATAAGAATCTGGGTGGAGGAAATAGCTCTGCAGTCAGAGGCTTATGACTAAAGGAGAAGAATCATGGCAAAAAATAAAATGCACAAAGTACTCCTTTCTGTTCATGCAAAGAAAGGGTGGTCTATTTTAAGGGGACAGGGTATGTTAATAGTTATAAATAGAATTGAAACCCACTTTTAAAAAAATTACTAAAACAATGCCACCAATTTATTTACAGGAGGGAGATGGGAGAAACTGGTTCAAAATAAACCAAACAAAATCCCCAAACACTCCATCTCCTTTCTAATAAATAATGTTTTTTCCCAAGTGTTTTGTGGCAAATATCCTGTATTTTCATCAAAACTCATCAAAAAGAATCATCCTCTACGATTCTTGAATGTAACATTTTAGATGCTCCCTTAATTTCTAAAGATCTTAGATGCATAAAACCAAGCAAAACAGACTCATAGTGAAGAACATGATATCTGGCTTTGCATTTAAGTGCTCTGTAAAACTGCTCTACTCGTGAACATTACTTTTGCTGGGAAAGACTTTCTTATCTACATGGAAGTGGGTAATATGAGTGTTTAACAGGCTATAAATGCTTAAGTGCTTTGTTTCACAGTGCATTTTCAGTAAAGGTCAAAATAAATTCATCTTCCTTTAATGCAGTATTTATGTTTGTGCAAGGTTTGGAATAAAATCGCCATTAAAAATCCATATGAAAAAACGAATAGGAAAATGGGAGCTGTGTCTTTGGCTCAGTTTTTAGTGGATGGAAAGGTATCATTTGAGAATGGAGACAAATAGAAGAAATCTGATTAGTCACTTAAGACAGAATTTGAACAATGCAAAGATATTATTTTACTAATATTTAAAGTGAATTAAATAGGTGTTTAATTTAAACATTCTTGAGAACAGTAAAAGACAGATGACCCTGGTGTCCAATGTTCAGAAAATAGGAGCAATAGCATCCTTGCCCATATCACAGCATTTTGATAAAAGATCCAACAAGAATATTGGGTATTAAGTCTCTCAATTTTATACTGTTGTTGGTGGCATCATCATGATCACTGTTATCGCTGAGTAGCAGTAGTAGTATTATTGTGACATTAGTAGTAAGATGAGATGTAAATAAGGATCTTGGGGACAGAGTTGAAAATTAGCCCAGACCTCCTTCGATTACAGCATGAAAAGGAGCGGGTCATTTCACACATGATCAGTGATCACCATGAGTAGAATCATCTTCAAATACAAAGGATAATAGTTCATTCTCTTCTTCGTTTAACAGCACATCGTGTTAAATTTGGGGGATATAGATATTATTTAAACTGTTCAAGAAGTCATGAAGCACTACCTACGTGCTGAAATTTAAGGCCACCTCTAATTACTGGGGTGAACAAGGAACACAAAAGAATATTAAATTAAAGATGCAGGATCTGCCTCAAGCTTAGGACCGAGACACAGTATTAATTTTTGTACCTTTTTTGTGAGTTCATTTTTAAAAAGAAAATTAAAGAGGACTTTTGTGCAAGCATTAAGCTTTCAATGTTACCCTACACCTATTATGGTTTTTCCTTTATATAAATATATCTGTAAGTTTTTTGTTGTGCTTATTATGAACAGGACAGTATTCCCACTGCAAAACCTTTTTTCAAAATGGTCTAAAATGTTATTCCTTTTGGTACTCACATGACCTAAACCTCCACAGTAAAAATGTTTGTGAAAATAAAGATTGGGGAAAAAAAAGAAAAAAACTACCACTCCACTTCTTTCAAATCAAAATACTGTTTTTATAGCCGGACATGGTGGTGCACATCTGTAATCCCAGCACTTGGGGAGGCTGAGTAGGGCAGATCACTTGAGGTCAGGAGTTCAAGACCAGCCTGGCCAACAGAGTGAAAACTGTGTCTATTAAAAATACAAAAATTAACCAGGTGCGGTGGTGCACGCCTGTAATTCCAGCCACTCGGGAGGCTGAGGTGGGAGTATCGCTTGAGCCCAGGAGGCAGAAGTTGCAGTGAGATCACACCACTGCACTCCAGCCTGGGTGACAGAGTGTGTGTATTTTTTTTCTGTTTCCTACCCCTGCCTCCCACTCTTCAACTCCAGGAAACACTTGTTGCTATCACTCTATATAGCTTAAGACCAATTTGTCAGGTTTAGGGCTGGAAATATGATCATTTACTAAGTATCGGATCTAATTAAATCCACAGAGAAGAGGATTCTGGTGGTTTATGAGGCTGCAGGAAATGGTTGCCCTACCCAGGCCAGTCCCCACCCCAAGATCAAACATAGCCTTTGATTCCTGGAGAAAGTCAGATTCCCTGCAGTTTGTGGGCTTGCTCTCAGCAGAGGAGGAGAGGCTTGCAGGAAGCAAAGCAATAGCAATCCCTCTATGGGAACCTTTTTCTTGGTTCCTTACTCTGAACATTTTGAGCTAAAGCCTTCATGTATGGGCTCCCCTTCTCATCTTTTTTTTTTTTTTTTTTTTTTTTTTTTTCAGAAAAATGTATGCTGAGAACAAGTATTCACACTATAAAAACTGGTGGAAAGTGATGAGATAAAACCTCCTAACTTGGTTTATCCGGCAGAATTTTTTTAAGATTCTCATTTTAATAGATTATTATTATAGATTTTCTTTTATTGCATCTCTTTCTGTCTCTCCTTTTCAATCACCAACTACTCCATCAAGGCCATCATCATTTTTCACTTGGATTATCACACTAGTCTCCTAACTATAACTATCCGCTCTGGCTCTAGTCTCTTCCCTAATCAGTTCAACCTGCCCGGGGCAGACAAGTTAATGTCAATATTGCCCTGCTCTCATCATCTCATCAAATTCATCTCATATGCTAAATACACCAACAGCTCACCCTTTCATAAAGTCCAAACTCTATGAACCTGTTTTCAAGTCTTTCAATATTCTGGCTCCAGTCTTCATGTCCAAACGGATCTCCCACTGCTCACCCACTGAGCCCTGTATTCCAGTGAGATTCGTTTCAGAACACCCCCTCACATATTTCATCCACAGTTTCCTGCACTGTGGATGTGCACCATCCTGGTGCACAGGAACACCCTCCTGTCTTGTTTGCCTGTTTCCTATAGGTGATTTGAGGGGTAGCCCATCCCCCCACCACGCCACCCTCTGTCAATGAATTTGCTCATTCATTCATCCTTTCATTCAATAAACGTTTATCGAATATGCAAATTTCTGGGGAGACAAAGATGAAGATACCAGGCCCCATGTCCTCAATGGAAACTACATCATGTAGTAGACAAATAACAACAGTGCCATGTACTAAACCGTATGACGAGGATACAGACAAAGTACGAAGAGAATGTACCAGTCCCTTCATTGCTTTCTATCCTAACTTCTCCCTCTTAAATTAAAACCATCATGCCCATGGAAGCTCACCCTATATTGCCTAGTACTATTGGTAAGTTCCCGAGAATAAAGGACTGTCCCCTTTTGTGTCCCTCAGAATCCCCAGTACCAAGTTTTGGAATATAGATATTGATTGATTGGTAAATGGGCATGGTTGTAGTTATATAATTGCCACTTTCAGTTATATGAGTCGAACCTAGTTGTTTTGTAGGGGAAGGGACTGCTGTGAAAAACAGTGGTGGCTTCTTTTAGTCACACTGTAATGGCCTGATTTTCCTAGCATCTCACACTCTTTGGGTAAGGCTATAAGTGGGCATCCAGATTGTGAACATAACTTTATTTGTAGTGGCTTATCCCAAATGTTGTAGATTGTATAATAAAGAGCCAAAGAGTAATAAGTAAATAAAGATAATTTAGTTTAAAAACACTTCTTAATTTTTTTTTTTTTTTTAGATAGGGTCTTGCTTATCATCCAGACTGGAGTACAGTGGCATGATCTCAGCTCACTGCAGCCTCGACCTCTCAGGCTCAAGTGATTCTCCAACCTCAGCTTCCCCCAAATAGCTGGGACCACAGGCCTGAGCCACCACACTCAGTGAGTTTAAAAAAATATGTAGAGGCTGAACGCGGTGGCTCAAGCCTGTAGTCCCAGCACTTTGGGAGGCCGAGGTGGGTGGATCATGAGGTCAAGAGATTGAGACCATCCTGGCCAACATGGTGAAACCCTGTCTCTACTAAAAATACAAAAAAATTAGCTGGGCATGGCAGCGTGCACCTATAGTCTCAGCTACTCGGGAGGCTGAGGCAGGAGAATTGCTTGAATCCGGGAGGTGGAGGTTGCTGTGAGCCGAGATAAAACCACTGCACTAAAGGCTTGGTGCCTGGCGACAAAGCGAGACTCTGTATCAAAAAAAAAGTAAAAAAAAGGTCTCACTACTGCCCAGCTAGCACTGTCATCTTAATCATGTCCCCAATACCTCCACTACCACTCCAGTATCCCTACTGCCACTGCCATAATGGTCAGTAACAGAAGTTCTTTATCATGGGCCAAATCTGTTGGCATATACCACACACCCCTCATTATTGATGCTAACAGACCTCAACTCCATAAAGAATGCTACAGGACTCTCTTATAACTCAGTCCAAAGTAGCACCATGCTTATGTAAATGTAATTGCATATATAAGTAAGGTACAACTCAGCTACGAAAAGGCACAGAATTTTAAAAGTATTAGGCCAGGTTTAAAACCTTCATGCTGTCGACACATGAGCCTTTCGATAAAATTGGAAAATATAGTGAGAAGTATTACAACATCACTTATTCAGAATTGTAGTAGTCACATCACAGATAGATCTGCTAGACCTCCATCCAAATCATGCTATGCAAGAGGAATCAAAGGGCCATTCTGTGTCTGTAGACTCATCAGAAAGACTTCTTGTTAAGAATATGGAATGGGCCAGGTTGTCACTGTCCATGTACCCACTCAGTCAAGATGGATCTTAGACTAACAGTCCTGAAAAATCAAATCTAAATGTCCTAGGAAAACTTCCTATTACACACAGTGGATGAAACAAATGTATTTGTCTCTGCTCTCCATTGAAGATTCTCCGAAACGATGGTAAAGAAATAAAGAAGGCACCAATCAAAGCAGCAAGAGAGGAGGTGATGGCAGAGGAGAAGAGCAAGAAAAATTTTGGAAGCTAGAATGCATAAGTACAAAGAGTAACTGACTTCGCAGACACCCCAAAATGGAAGCTTCAGTCATCAGTGGGGGAAATTAACAAGGAACAAAGCACTACATGCTACAGAAGCTCAGAGAGAGGATCAGGAACTAGAAATACCGTAGCTGTCTCTAAAGGTGGTAGTGTTGGGAGGGATTGCAAACAAGAGGCTTGGTCAAGTCTTTTAAAGATAAATTAGGTGGGGTGCTGTGGCTCATGCCTATAATCCCAACACTTTTGGAGGCCGAGGTGAATGGATTACCTGAAGTCAGGAGTTCCAGACCAGCCTGGCCAACATGGTGAAACCCCATCTCTACTAAAAATGCAAATTAGCTAGGTGTGGTGGCATATGCCTGTGATCCCAGCTACTCGGGAGGCTGAGGCAGGAGAATCGCTTAAACCTGGGAGGCGGAGGTTGTGGTGAGCCTAGATGGTGCCATTGCACTCCAGCCTGGGCAACTAGAGCGAAACTCCATCTCAAGTAAATAAATAAATAAATCTATTTCTCTATCCCCACAACCACTCAAATTAGATTAGAGAGTTTCCCTTTGGAGATGTTGATCCAGAAAGGATTTGGGGACACCAGTCAAGGTAGGGATGAGGCAGAATGTTAGAAACATGGGGATTGAAGTGAAAATCTACATACTAAATGGCAAGTTCTCCAGCCCTCTTCCTCTATTTGGCTCTCAGAACACTAGGAGCCAGTGTTCTTACCTCTCAGAAAGGTGTCTAGAGGAATCTTCTTTCACAGAATTAGCCACAGACTTGACTATTGGAGATCCCCTAAGAAAAATAGCTGGAGCTGTACAGTGAAGCCCACCAGTCAAAAAGGCCACCTTGCACACAGAACCTATTATCAGAATTGTAGTGCTTTGCCTTTTCTTCTGAGACGGAGTCTTGCTCTTATCATCCAGGCTGGAGTGCAGTGGTGTGATCTCAGCTCACCGAAACCTCCGCCTCCCGGGTTCAATTCTCCTGCCTCAGCCTTCTGAGTAGCTGGAATTACAGGCACCTGCTACCACGTCCGGTTAATTTTTATACTTTTCGTAGAGACGGGGTTTTGCCATGTTGGCCAGGCTGGTCTCAAACTCCTGACCTCAGGTGATCCGCCTGCCTTGGCCTCCCAAAGTGCTGGGACTATTGGCATGAGTCACTGCGCCCACCTGTGCTTTGCTTATTTACTTATTCATATATTTACATCTTCTAGTGCCTCACTTTTAAATGTGATTAGATAACCAAAGTCTATCAGACTCAAATGAGGAAAGCTTCTAATGGAAAAAGCAGACACTGAAACAAACAGAATAAAAAGGAACTCAGAGAAAACAAACCAGAGCATAAGCAACTTCAAACAAATCAACAGACAAACTACAATTATTAGGAGATAGGAGGCACTGTTGAAGCCACAAAGCAAAAACAGGAGGACATTCTAAAAAGCACATTCAGAAAGGGAGGGGAAAAAACTCTGGGAATTTAAAAGTGTTAATAGTAGAAGTGAAAGATTCAATAGTAGGACTGTAAGATAATGCTGAGGAAGTCTCTAAAGAAATAGATTAAAATGAAATGGAAGAAAAGAAAATTAGAACACCCAACTAGTAGGAATTCTAGTAGATAACAGAGAAAATAAGGGAAAAAATTTTTCAAATAAATGATACAAGAAAATGTCCTAGAGCAGGTGGGCATATGTTTCTATGTTGAAGCTGGAGCACCATGAATTTAAAAAGACTTTCCAGCAGGTACATCACCGACTACAAAATTTGAAGAGAGCAGGACTGAAGGCTGGTAAGGTATGGAGCAAGCAACTCAGTGTTGTCACTATAGGCCTTGTAGTATAATTTGACATTTTTTTTGTTTTGAGACAGAGTCTCCCTCTGCCACCCAGGATGGAGTGCAATGGTGTGATCTTGGCTCACTGCAACCTCCGACTCCCGGGTTCAAGCGATTCTCCTGCCTCAGCCTCCTGAGTAGCTGGGACTACAGGCATACACCACCATACCCAGCTAACTTTTGTATTTTTAGTAGAGATGGAGTTTCCCCATGTTGGCCAAGATGGTCTTGGTCTCTTGACCTCATGATCTGCCGGCCTCAGCCTCCCAAAGTGCTGGGATTACAGGTGTGAGCCACCACGCCTGGCTAATTTGACATTTTTTACAGCTATGGGTACTATGCTGATAGGAATAAAATTTAAACTAAACTATACATAATTAAATTTGCTGATGAGAAGGAAATAGACACAGCATTGGGAAGGAGAAGCAAATACATAGGATTGTTTAAAAATATAACCTGGCATATGGAACCATTAGCAAAATCTAGATGCTACCTCTTAGATTTTTGCACATATTTTCCATCACCCCAAGTGCCTGCACGTTGGCTTGAATAAGAGTATGAGATCTGAGTGCCATGCACCCAGAATATGATCAAGAGATACTCATTTGAATTGGGATTCTTAAGACTCCTGGGTTGGAGTGTTTGCCACTGATAATTGGGTAACCTCAGGGATGCCCCTAACCTCTATGGATCACAGTGTCTTTGCATACAAAATTAGAGGTTGGCCAAGATCAGAAGTCACAAACTGGCAGCCCAGAAATTAAACCTGGCCCACAGACATATTTTAATAGGCTCACCAAGTATTTCTAAACATTTTAAAATTAGAGATAGCTAGCTTTTCTTTAAAATTCGGACAATCTGGCAACAGTGAACTTACATTCTTGGCAAACACTCACCGGCACTGATGGGGCATGGATTTCCATGTAACCAGGGGCCCCTCTCTGGCCATCACTGCTAGTCCCCACTAGGCATTTGAGTTTGAGAACTCTGGGCTAGATGATTGTTTAGGTCCCTTCCAAGTCTAACATTTCACTTATTCATTTGATCATTTGTTTATTTAATGAACTTTCTGCATGCTATTACCTGAGACACTGGAGACACAAAAGTGAATAAGACAGGAGTCCTTGCCCTCAATGAGTTCACAATCTATAGGAGAGTGCTTAAAAATATTTACAACACAGTGAAATTTTGCCAAACAAGGCTTATATCATGTGCAGTAGGGTCTCAAAGAATGGGTCATTTCAAGGAAGAGATACCAGGAATCTTCTTAGAAGCTGCTGCTGTTTGAGCTGGTTTTGGAATGCGTCAGGTGGACAAGAGGGCAGCTTCATGTGCTTGAAACAGTCCACGGACTAGCCACCGTTCCTAGTGAGGTGTGACATTCTACATGAAACCTCAGAGACACTTGAACCCCAAGAAGAAAGCTAGGGATAAAGTCAATGCGTTCCTGCCACAGACCACTAGGAACAGATGAATTTGTTGACATATTGCAAGGAAAGAGAACATGCACCATGATGAACTGTGAGGCATCTCAGTAACGGGGGTTAGGAAGGACTACTTAGAGGACATGGACTTGTGTTAGGTGATTTGGAGCGGCGTACAAGGAAATAGGGTTCTGCTGTGCGCTGGATTCTATCAGGAAATGGGATCCATCTTTAATCATCTTAACAAATCTTATCTAAAAGATGAGAAGAATGAAGTGAGGCTAAAGCTATCATTGACAAAGTAGCAGCAGTCACTTCTATTAGCCTGTTAGGGGAATGCCTGATCATTTTTATGATTTGGACAATATTCTTCTTCTGGTTTGAGTTCAGACATGACTATGAAGGGGTCTTGGTTTGCCTATCACCATATTCACAGAGTGGCCGTGTCTGGTGTTCTGTGAACGTGTCTGTTCAACATGGGAATGCTAAGGCCTAGCTGTGAGGGCCAGGCCAGCTCCTGATGTCAGAGGCAGTTCTTTTTCTCAGGTGTTAGTGTCTTTGAGAGCTTCAAAGTCTGCAAAGCCCTCTGTCAATTGCTCTCCAATTCCCTGTTTAAGTTTATATTTAATTCAAGCAAGACTTATTTGTCCAATGCTGATGGGCTCATTCAGAAGCTCTGTAATGCTACTCTTCCTGGAAAACATGCCTGGTCAGGCCTGACCATGTCCTGGACCGGGTCTTCACGAACCAGATCTGCCCACACGCACCTTTTCTGCTCATTTTCATAGAAAAACGACTTGTTTCTGCACAGAGCTGCTCTCTTGTTGTTAGCCTCCTGTAAAAACATTTTTCACTTAAAGAAGTTCACATTTACTATCACTCTATGAAATCAAGGCCCTCAGAGCTGGAAATGACTAACCGGTCTTCTTGTCACCAATTTCTCCTGAGTTCAGTCCATCTTCTCTGTCACCAGAACCACTGTCCTAAATCTCTATTTTAAGGATCCCTGCCAGTTCTCTCCCCTCCTCCTGCTGGAGAGGGAGCAAGCTCATTTATTGTACAGTTCAAAGTCCTTGACAATCCATCCCCAGCCCACCCCTGCAGCCTCATCTCCCACCGGACTGTTTCCATCCCCACACACCCAGGAACTTCCCCGGCTGGATGCCACTACACCACTCTCTCCTTTGCTTTGCCCAGTCAAGAATTCATCTTCACCGTCATGTTAGTAATTCCCTGATTGTGATCTGTCTCATTCATGGAAGGCAGCATGTCCCGGCATCCCCAGTGCCCACCATGATGCCTGACTGAGAATACTTCCTGAAAGAATGTATAAAGAAAACCTGTATATAGAGAGGGTCCCTTCTACCCTCTCTAGTCTACAGCAGTAGCCTTCAGCCTGTGATAAAACACTTCTTCTGGCCAGGCATGGTGGCTCACTTTGGGAGCACTTTGGGAGGCCGAGGAGGGTGGATCATCTGAAGTCAGGAGTTCGAGACCAGCCTGGTCAACCTGGCAAAACCCTGTCTCTACTAAAAATATAAATAATTAGCTGGGCATGGTGGTGCACGCCTGTAATTCCAGCTACTCAAGAGGCCGAGGCACAAGAATCTCTTCAACTCAGGAGGCAGAGGTTGTGGCGAGCCAAAACTGCACACCGTACTCAGAGTAAGGCTCTGTCTCAAAAAAAACAAAAGAAAAGAAAGAACGCTTCTCTTGATGGGCATACCGCTAGCTCCCAAGGGGACCCATTCTAATTCTCAATAGCTTTGTTAGAAAGTTCTTCCTGTATCAGTATCAGATTTGTCACTCCCTCACATCTAATCCTTTTGAACACTTGAGGTCAGCACTTTTGTCCTTCTTCTCTTTTCCAGCAGAACACTTGGGTTTCTGCTCTCCTGGTTATTCCTCTGGACACACTCCACTTTGTCTACATCTCCTTAAAGCATGACGGCCAGAACTGGACACAGTTTTCCAGATGTGATTTGAGGAGTTTAGAGTAAAAGAGAACCATCAGCTCCTTCATTTTAGTCTAAAATTCCATTTGATTATTTGACCCCATTGCCATTGAGTTTATAGTCAATTCAGTCTTACTCTTTCAGGATTTTTATGTTTTACAAATGCTGCAGCTAATTCATGCCTCTCTTAACTTGCAGGATTGATTTTTTGGACCCACGTATACAAGCTTGCATTCATCCCAGTTACATTTCATCTTGTTATATTTAGCCCATTATCTTATCCTTGGCAAGGACTTGTTGCATCCCAGTTCTCTTCCTGATTGGCATAATCTACAATTTTGATGATCATGCTCTCTATACCATCTTCCAAATTAATATAAATGCAAAATAGAATCAAATTAAGGTCAGAGCCCTTATTCTCTTTCCTTCTGCCTGGTTTTCTTTTTCTTCCTCTCTTACACTCTTTCCTCTCTGTCTTGTTCCAAAAAGTTTCAAGGCTGCTCCCTAGGGCATCATACTACAAAACTCCTAAGGTGACACACATTCAAATCGGCACATTTCTGGTTAGCCGTGCAACGTTATGAATCCAGCAAATGTCCTGGCATCACACACATTGTTTCTGTCATGCCTGCAGGATACAGTAAGAGGCAAGCCCTCCCTAATCCCAGATTTACTAGGCCTATGATAATTCTGTGTTTTGTTTGTTGTGACTTGCCCTGAAGATGTTGAGGCTTGTTTCCTCTTCTAGGAGCTCTCACAGTCTATCCCTTCAGTGCTCTGTTCTAGAATCTTCTTTGGAACAAACAAGATCTTGTTTTCACAACCCCGGTGACATTTACATACCTCCTGTTTTCTCAAACATGAAAAATAATGATATCTGCAGAATATCTATATGTAGTAGCGCTACAGTAATGTTTTCCTACAGTTTTTGGTTTGTTTCGTTTCTAAAAAGAAAGTCTAATTTAAGCTGGAAACTCAACAAATTTAAGCCACTTCATGGGGAGCACACCAAGTGTAGACCTAAGACCTTGAATATAATTCAGTGAAGATCTCAAGCTTTCCAGCCCTGCCTGCAGTTGCACTGCCATTTCTCTTCTTCCTTCCATCCCTACCTGATATAAGTGAGCTTTGAGAAGGTTACTGAGCACTTTGGTGCCAAGGCTAGTCTAGTTCAGGGACTGAGAATCATAAATAATCCTAATCCATGATCGCAAATCAGCTTTTCTGTCAGTGGAATATATTTCAGGATACTTAAAATCTGAGCCTGAAGATCCTAACTAACCCACACCTACACCAATGTGTAGAACAATTGGGAAGGAATTGGCTAAGAACATTGGCTCTCCTCTCCTGCCCTCAGTAGTCCCCAGGGGTTGCTGGCTGGTGGTATTCTCTGTCCTGGGGAAAGATAAAAGAGCCTCAACAGTAACCTGACCTAACCTCAATAGTACAGGGGGAGACTGGGCTGAAGTTGGAAAGCTTTGTAGAACTTTGGGTTCAGTAAAAAGGCCTGAAGTACTTCTTTCAAAGTCAGTTCAGACACTACTTTCTATAAGAACATTTCCGGAATTTTCCCCAGGCTGGGCTGAGCCCCATAGCATCCTGGGCACATCTGTGTCACCACCTTTACTTAAGCATTTTGAAACGACATTTTTGACATGTTGGTCTGTCTTCACCCTACCTTGATTTCTTCGAAGGGTAGGGGCTGTCTTTTTCATCCTGGGCTCCTAGTGCCTAGCACTGTGCTTGGCATGAAGCAGGGGTTTGACAAATATTTACTAAACGTAATGGAGTGATTTCTCAAGGCTTTTAAGTTCATAATGTCCACTGTACATTTTGTTCAGCTCCCCCTCTTAATTTTAAAAGGCCATATGAAATTTAATACATTATTTCGGATTCATGAACACTTTGCTCATTACATTAGTCTTGTTAAAGGAGTCCATTATTCCAGAAATCTTGTTAGAAGAGAGCTCTTTGTTGCTGCAGAGTTTTCCATGGATTGCTGGAGCTCAAGAGGACAGGGGTGCCCCATACCTTCTGCTTTCTTAGGATTCCAGAATGTTAAGGAGTAGGGAACGCTTTAGACATCATCTCATCAAATCTCCCAGTTTGAGAATGAGAAACTCAGGCTCAGAGATTTTTCCAAAGACACAAGAAGGTGACAGAGTCAGGATGAGAACCCCAGTCCTGTAAGCTAAATGTCCATTTCACGACTCTCCCTGGCCACCCCATGGGATCTGCTAACTGCACCCTTGGCTTCCCTACCCAGTTCAGGTTGCAAACTGTGTTCCCTGCTTAGTCTGGGGCTAGGCCAGCCTCCCACCGAGGAGCAGCCTACATGGGTCATAGCAATGGTGTGGGGCCTGAAGGACAAAGAAGTGGGACTTCCTGCTTGATCAGCTGCCCTGGAAGTCATTCGTCCCCTGTGTGTGGTTGTTGTGGCTCCTAAAGTGTCCTGTCATCCTCCTTCTGAAGGACGACTTGCTAGTGTCCTTTTGATGTCTGGATGAGGAAACAGAGGCTCCCATATGGCAGGTGGGAGCAGTGCTTTGTCAGAAGCAGCAAAGGCACTGATTTGCTGTTGTGAGGGTGGGGGCAATTCATGGACAGGGGCTCTGATAGCTTAGAGGGGCCGAGGTAAATGTTGCTCCAGGAAGCTCTTTCTGAGGGTAGGTGGGCTGGAAAGTCACAGCCACGTGGGCCCCGAGTGGGCTTTCAGGGGCCTTGGGCACATTATCAAGGCATGTGTCACAGGCCAGGTCCTTCCCCTAAAGAGCCTAAAGAGCTGATCAGGCATGCATTAACTGTAGGCTCCCAGCTATTCAACATCGCTCGCCTGAAGGGAAGCAGCAGACCTCAGCCCTCCTGTCCCCATGGAATGTGTGGGTACCTTGCAGTACACTGGGGCCTGGGGTGGGGCAGGAGCCTCTGGGTTCTTCTGTGGGTCTTCTCTCCCCTTCTAGCACAAAGGAACGTGAACCTTCTAGGGCTTTTCCTTCTCCTTCTGGGAGCTCAACAGCCTGTGCGAGAAGGAAAGTGCAATTCTCCACTGCGGACAAGCAGCAGCCACAGACCAGCCCCTGGGCTGCTACAGCGGCCTTTCCAGCCTCTGCTTGCCCACTCGGCTCCCTTGTCCTCGTTTTCCAGTGAAGAGGAGGGCGGGTGGCTTGTGGGGTGGGAGGAAGTACGAGGGTGCTAGAAGAAGCGCCCCGCTAGCTGTTCCTGCCCTCGACGAAGCTCTTTTGCAAATGATGTTTTCATTGTATTGTTTAATGATGATGATAATAATAATGAAACTTGGACTTGAATTGTATCTAGAACTTCTAACCACCTTCTAGAGCTGTGGAATGGGAAATGAACAGCGAGAAGGGTGGTGGGTAGTCCTGGGGGTCACGGGCGTGTGAGCGTGTGCCCGTCCTCAGGCACCTGGCCTCGGACCCCTCGGGGGTGTTTTGCCTTTCCTGCTCCCCTTAGCTCCCACAGCAGGAGACAAAGCAGGAGGGGGGTGAGTGGGAGGGAGGCAAGGTAGATATGGGCGGGCCTGAGGATTAAGCAAGGGCTTCCATGTGGATGCCATCAGCTGGCGGAGTGCCCGGCATGTGGTAGCAACTGGGTGGGCATCAGCTCCCTGCCTTCCTCTTGCCTCCCGCTCAGCCCTGAAGGAGTAGAGCCAGGGTGGCTGCATGTGGCCATGCAGGCTGGGCACTGTGAGCCTCAGGGACACCATTCACATGGACAGCAGAGGAAGCCCCCGGAGTTCCAAAACAAGGTGGCCCTGCCCTGCACTCTCTTGCTTTGTTAGGACTTCTAGACACAAGGCATCTGACTGTTGCCCTGGAGGGAGGGCAAAGGTATCATGGGGCCACTGCGCCGTGTGGATTACACACTATGGGTCAGGCAAGCCCAGTCCTACTTTCATGAAATGTATGGTTGTGTTGGGGAGATGGCCAAGGAGGCAGGTCATCACAATGCAGTATTTGGCCGCAGGAGGACACGGGCTAGGAGAGCACATGGGAAGGCAATGACCCACCAACGAGGAGGCGAGGCTGGGGGGTATCCATAAGGTTCCCGAGGTGCAAAGATGTCCAAGGCTGCCATTATGTAAAAACACCTTACAACAGGCCCTTTTATGATATATGATTTCCCAATCTGGGTGCCTCATGAGCAGACCAGATCTGGACAGGTAGTTTCTGAGGACAGAAAAGTCCAAAGTTTCTTTAGTCTCCAACTTCCATTAGCCAAGGGAACGACGGCAGCCACAGCCCACAAGTAAGGACATTCCACACTGCAGACTCTGAAGTGACAACAGAATACGTGCTCCAGAGTTCAAGGAGAAAAGACAACTTTTCAAAGTAACTCTATCCTTAGTAGCAGGGGTTTGAAAGTCTGCAATTTAAGAACTTGTCCCAAAAGCAATCACATCACTGAGATATTCAAACAATCCAGTCAGGATTCTTCTCTTCCTATTAGCTGAACTTTCTTTTTTTTTTCTTTCTTTTTTTTTTTTTTTTGGTAGCCAAATAAGAATAAATATCACCAGTAGGGGGAATAGATGTCTAAAAAACAAACTCAAAAATGTTTTTCTTATGTGAAAATGGCTGTGCACAGTACTAAACGATTTCCATATCAATATTTCTTTGTTTATGGTTTGCCTTAAATGCCTTTCACAAAGATCACACAAGAAAACAAAAATGTTAAACACATAAAATGCACTTTTTAAGGACATTTTGACAATAGAGCCTATTCAACAATAAATTTTAACATTCCAGACCCATATTTCACTTTGTTAAATAATTCTGCAATTCTTATTACAGCATAAGGGCATAACCAGTGGCTATCATACATGGGAAAGCAATCCCTAAATGTCACCAAGGACTAGAGCTCCAACTCTTCGGGGAGATCCCCCAAAATCTGTTTTGAAGCCAGAAAAATTAGTTTGGTCTATATCAGGATGAGTAATCTGTTTAAATATATAAACAGATATATATTACCACTTGAGCAGATAATTTAGACAGTGTTTCTTGTTATGAGGAATTGCTTCAATTATGTTCTCATTTTAAAGTTTTTTTAGTCTTTTTTTCCATTCTCTAACATGCCATAAACACAGCCCAGCTTCTGCTTATGTCTTCTCTTCACATGCCGTCAAGGCCAGTGGTTTATGATATTAGAACATAACCCTGCCCCTGACACCTAATGGTGAATATGCCTGACAGGTATTCACAGAGAGAGGGGCACTCAGGGGAGAGGTTGCTAGAGTTCACTGTGCGTGCATACAGCTGGCTATGCATGTGTTTGTGTGTGTGCATGTGTGTGTGTGATTATTGCCCAGTGTGGCTGACACATTTTGTGCCCACAGCCACCAGCAGATGCCACCAGATTGCTCCCGAAATAATCAGTTATACATGCCAAACTTAATGAGCAGAAGATAAATCAGAGGTGGGATTAGAATTCCAGGCCCTGGGAGAACAGCCCTCCTGTTTGGGTTAAGAGAACAATTCCACAGGGGTAGCAGCCTGGCACCTGGCTGGGTCTACTTCAGCTGGTCCCATCCCAAAGCCTTGGCTCACCTCCTGTGGGCTCTCTCAGGGCCTGCAGGCTGGAAGGGGCAGGAGACCCAACACCCCTTCATTTATTTCTCTATTTAGGGCGAGTTCTTCCGTGCCCAGGGAGGAATTCACAGAGATTGAGCAGGAAAATCAGTTTAATTACAAGAGAAACCAGGAAGAATGAGGCAAAAATAAGGTCAGCTTAAAGGTTTAGAGATGTTCAAGGGGTAGGCTGGATGGTGGTGATTTGCGGGAAGGCAGCACAGCTCTGCTAGGCTCAAAATTGGTGCCAGTGAAAAGACCAGGGAGAACTTCCTACAAACCTGGCTGCACTCACCTTTCTCTGGGCAGGGGCTTCTTTCTAGGCCTGGAGAAAATCCTGCCTTGAGATCCCAAGCTCTTTTTGCTGCAAACGTCTGGTTCTCCATCCCGCTGAAGGCCACAGAAGCACGTTTGCAGGCTGAAAGAAACTTGCGCACCTCATAAAAAGAACCAGTAATGATGCTACCATTTCATGGGATATTACACCATAATGATGATAATCCTCCCATTTACATCTGATCTTCCATAGACTTAGTGAAATTAGCTTTCATGCCACCTAGCAGGGGTAATTTATGAGATAAAAAGGGAACCACTGAGAGACAATGTAATGAGTCTTTACTGTATCCTTGATGGTGT
Source organism: Plecturocebus donacophilus (assembly GCA_004027715.1). Classification (NCBI taxonomy): domain Eukaryota; kingdom Metazoa; phylum Chordata; class Mammalia; order Primates; family Pitheciidae; genus Plecturocebus; species Plecturocebus donacophilus. The sequence goes on from PVKP010008835.1 coordinate 57,220, forward strand.
TCTCATCACTGGGGAGAAGGGGAAGCTGGGTGGTGAGTTTAGATGACCGCATTTCCGAGCGGCGTGCTAAAACATCAGGGGCCAGGATAGCTGAGCAAGACCGCGGCTTCCCCCCAGTCCTTCCCAGAAATGCTATGCAAACTCATGCCGACGTCTGTGCTCAGAGGCTGTGAATTTCTTCTGCCAACCCGAGCTGCAAGAAGCTAGAAAACTCTGCGTATTTTACTTTCAGAGTTAATGGGAATAAAATACCTCAGTGGATGAGTGCAGATGTGTTTGATACAAATAGTCATTTTCCTATTTGCTGCCTCATTGAGCATGATGAATGATTGGAGTCAGAGAAGCGGCGTGATAAATGGCAGCACCTTGGCTCCATTGCATGCCCTATTGATTCTCCTTCTTTATTACTCCTACAACCCAGCTGGTTGCTTTGCCCTCCCCACAAGCCGTTTCTTGGGGGAGGGATTGCTTCCTAGAAACCCAATTTATGGAGAAGGGGAGTGTGGCATTTTCTTACCATAGCAAAACCCTGTGTTTAGCTTTTGTTAACATTTACAAATATAGCCCTTTTTTGGTGACAGACACCTTGACTGGGGGGAGAGCAGGCGGTTGGGGTTTCAGCCATAGGCAGTTTCCTTCCTTTATTGCAAGGCAGAATATTTTAGCTGCCGCGTTTTTATCCAATTGAAACCTGCATCTCTAAGTTCCAGTCAATGCAAAACAGGGTAAGCAAAATAACTGTCTGCCACGTTTATCTGTGTATCTATAGAGATATTTTCAGGTTATTGTCAGGGTAAACCAAATGCCAGTTCAGATCTGTGATCAACCATTCTGCGTGATCACAGCCTTAGTTATCCACAGACAACGCACGTTCAGGCTCTGGTGCATGTTAGATTAGGTGAACAAACAGTACATGAGAGGCTGGTCTGGATTAGCAGGGAGCTTTGTTTAAAAAGACACTGTATGTCAGCCTAGTAGTTAATCCGTTAAGTAAGAAATGGCAATGCTTCTCCAATGGGATGGAGAGATACCTCTTTTAAAGACATCAATATTTCAAACTGTTTTGCTCATCTGTTATAACTTTTCGGTCTCCTTTTCATGGGTTGCCATATATCTTGAACCTTTTTGAGGGACCAAATGAGACTCTGAACAGCAGAGGCATTAAAAAGAACTTTTGAAATGAAAGCAGCCCCTGAGTTGTGGAAGCCTCTCCCAGGCCAGTTCCTTTCATTTGGCAGCCTTCCTTGGCAGGGTCAGGGGCTTCTCAGCAGAGGTGCTCGCAAGAGGGAGGCCCAGAGCCCAAAGCCGGAGGGAGGCCTTGTTCCAGATCCTACTTCTGCCTCTTTGTGGCTAGGTCAGGTTCCACTGAGAAGCCATGATGAACTTTCCTTTTCAAATCTGTGAAATGGATGTGCTAATGCTTACTTCTCACGTATGCTGCGAGGATTCAGTCTTTCAATGATGTGAAATGTGATATAAACCCCGTAGCATTATAGAACACATTATTAACAGAATGCAGTTAAAATCCCAAGGTCCAGGATCAGAAACCTGCTCACCTACGCAACTGAGTGTCATATTTAGGTACCTCCCACCTTTACATTAATTGCAGTGGTTCTCAAACCCTAGGGTGTGCTGCAACAACATGAGGAGCTTGCTAAAAATGCAGATTCTTTTTAATGACTAAGGGGTTTGACTCTAAAGCAGGGGTGTCCAATTGTTTGGGCTCCCTGGCCACATTGGAAGAAGAAGAATTGTCTTGGGCCTCACATAAAATACACTAACATTAACAACTGCTGATGAGCTAAAAAAAAAAAAATCACAAAAAACTCATAATGTTTTAAGAAAGTTTACAAATTTGTATTGGGCCACATTCAAAGCTGTCCTGGGCCACATGCGGGCCACATGCAGGCGACTGGTTGGACAAGTTTGCATCTAAAGTGATGCAAACACTTTGAAAGTAGATAGAAGTGGTGGTTGCCCAGTGTGGTAAATGTACTAAAGCATTTTAAAATGCTTAATTTCATATTACGTGAACCTCAATACATGTTTTTTTAAATGCAGAGTCCTTAACTTGTCCCTTTTGGATTCTGGTTCAGCTTGATGCAGTGCCACAAAATTTTCATCTTAAAACATTCTGCCTCACCTCAGAATTGCCTGAGGCATTTTAATATAAGGCAGAAAAGCAGCACTGACGTAGGTGGTCCAGTGACTGTGTTATTTAGAAATATTTTTTAAAATACCACCTGGGAAATAAGGAACTTAATACTCTTTATAGATAGAGAAAAACTAAGAAAGAGTTAGGCATCAATTAATTCTGTTAAGTTGTGTGCAGAGAATAGCCAGAATTGAATTGGGAGAAACAGACTTTGGGTACACAAATGTTGCTAGCCTTCAAAATGTTTTACAATCTTTCCTAAGCAGCTTCTTGCAAAACTGAACACAGAGCAAGCCCATGGCCCACCTGGGGTCATGCCAAGCACAGACACGACTTTGAAAAATAGCTTTTCTCAACAGGCAGACGCAGGCCTGACTCATTTCTGAAAATAAAATTAATGTACACAAGAAAGGGTGCTCTTACCCCTGTCTACTTGCACGATTCTATAGGGTTGAAAGCCCTCGGCCAAGGTTACACAAACACCACATTTTTAAAATAGCCATGTGGTAGCTACTTTGCACAGGCTGGAAGTAGCATGATCTAGTGGTCTTGCCTTGGATCAATTTGTGCCCTGGAGCTCCGATACCTACTAACTCAGAGCATGCTTTTAACAGAGTTATCTAACTTCTCATTCTTGATCTGCCTTGCAGGAATGCAGGGAGCCCAAGCAATGAATCCACTAAGTCTTAGTTTAAATTTAACATAAGGCTCGGCTGTTAGGGGCTGGCCCAGGAGGCTCCTTAATGCCTCTTGCAGTCTCAGCACTCTCTCCTAATCAAGCAAGGATAAGGGTTGGTTCTCCCCACACTTAGCTATGGTCTCTATCCAGCTGTAGTAGTTAGGTCCTAAACCCTATGTGACCCTAGGACAATAGTCAATTTAAAAATATGTATTTTTTTTTCAGAAAGCTTTTTCCTCAAAAAATTAAAAATACAATTATCATATGATCCAGCAATTCCACTTCTGGGTATGTGTCCAAAAGAACTCAAAGCAGAGTCTTGAGGAGATATTCACACAGCTGTGTTAAGAGCAGCATTACTCAACAATAGCCAAGAGGTGGAAGCAACTCAGGTATCCATCAATGGACAGAGAGAGAAACAAAATGTGTGTTTATCTATTATTTAGCCTCAAAAACAGAATAAATACATATATGTACATAAACAAATGTGTATTTATCTTTATATGAGGGATACATATGTTTTAAGGCTAAATAATATTCCATTGTATTATAATTGTATCCTATAATTTAATGGAACATAATTATATCCCATAAATAATGGAATATTATTTGGAGCCAATAATATGGAATAATAATTGGAATTATTCTGTGGAACATGGAATATTCCATAAATAAATAAATGTCTAGTTAAGGACCCTTAACTAGACAAATGGCATAATGGAATATTCCATAATTAATAGAATATAATTATATTCCATAAATAATGGAATGTTATTTTGTTTTAAAAAGAGACTATATATATATATTCCTTATATATAAATATATAATATTTCTTGTATATAATAATATAATGGAATATTATTTAGCCTTAAAAAGGAAGGAAATTCTGGCACATGCTACAACATGGATGAACCTTGAGGACATTATGCTAAGTGAAACAAACCAGTCACAGAAAGGCAAATTCTGCATGCTTCTACTCACAAGAGAGATTTAGAGTAGTCAGACTCATTCACAGGAACAGAAAATAGAACGGTGGTTGCCAGCATCTGGACAGAGGGGGCAATGGGGAGTTGTTATTTAATGACGGTAGAGGTTGAGTTTTACAAGATGAACGTTATGGAGATTAGTTGTACAACACTGCGAATATACTTAACACTAATGAATTGTACACTTAAAAATGGTTACAATAGTAAATTTGATGTTTTATGTATTTTATAATTTTAAAAATTTTAAAAAGAAGTCCCTCCCTCCTTTCCTCCCTCCCTCCCTTCTTCCCTTCCTTCCATCTCTCTCTCTCATTACACAAGTAAAATATGAATGTAATCTTGTGGGTAAAAGACTTTTGCAAAATGTAAGTTATCCTCCTTCATTCCTCTCCCCAGGAATAACTACTTTGCCATTTGATGTGTATTTTCCAGTCTTTATCAGTAGATTTACATACATTTTCATTCATGTACACACAGACACATGTATATATATAAAATGAAATATATATATGTAAGAATATACATTCTTACATATATATATTTCATTCTAAATGAGCTTAAACTTATTTATTGCTCTGGGCTAGCTTCTTTGCTTGAAGAAGACATTTAGGGTTTGTTCTATTCCACAGGATTTCAAGTTACAAGAGGTCCCCTTAGTCTCACTCTGGTGACTCCAGAATATGGCTGCATATTCTGGACAGAATACATCAGTCGTTTCTGAAGGTGCTCACTGGCTCCACAGGTAGAAAGAACACAGTAGCTGCCATCACCAAACCTCACGGCTGAGCTGAAACTTCAGAGCCCTCGCACTCAGCAGCACGGCCCTGGCACCAGCGGAGCCAGATGACTGGCAGCAGAAGGGTTTTCTGTTGGAAGCTACCCATTTCCATCAGTGCGGTGGGCTCCAGCACAAAACGTTGTCTCCTACCACATGGGGTGGTGGGGACTTTGGGAAATGATAGTCAGAGACAGGGAGCCACTGGGAGGCAAAGGGCAAATCATATCTGGGAAGAATTACCAGATAGGCTTTACCACTTTTATAAAATATGAACAACTGTATTGATCGGAGAAAAAATCTTCACCCTTTTAGCCTTTTCTAAATTGAGATGATAGCACTGTTATGCATTAAAAGATGTTATCAGTCCCAAAGAGCAAGTATGGTCTTATACCAACTAATATCTGCTAAAATGTACCTGACTGCATTGGAAATGTTGCAGCAGATTGGTGTAGCCGGGAATAATGAACCGCTGCACCCCACTGAAATGTAATTACACAGCCCTCTTGTTCTTAAACCTATAAGGTGAAAGAAAGATGAATAGTGAAAGTAAAAACCGCTGACCCTTCACACTTTAATTTACGTTATGCATTCGCTCGCCCTTCTGATAGGTTTTAGAAAGGTCATAATTTAGGGTATTTTGCAGTTGATAAATGATCTGTATGTTTGTGTTCACACGCACCGATTGATTTGTTATAGCCAAAATATTGTTTCTATAACAACCCAAGGGCCCTTAACTAGACAAACGGCAAAGCGGAATCCAAGGGGAGGCAAAGGGAAATCTAGGCATGCCCAGAGGAGGCTGCAGGATGATGGAGTCGAGCGCGTGGGTGAGGATGCTGGGGCGACCCCGTGGGGGCAGGTGCGGCGGAGCAGATGGGGGCCCGCGCTCGTGGTCTCTCCGGCCCGGCGTGGGTGGCTTCCACTGAAGCCGAAGCAATGTTGTCAAGACTTTCAAGTGGAGCTCCCTCTGGTGCAGCGTGGGCCAGTGGGGTTGTGAGGGCAACTTTCCCGCCTTTCCAGCCCTGGAAGAGGCTCCTGTTTCCAGGCCCAGTTGATGCATTATGCATCAGGGCTGCCTGCAACTGACAGCCCCTCAGCCAACGTCGACTTGAAAAGCAATGGTGCTAATCAAAGCCGACACATTTGAATGTCCAGACACACACACAGAGAAATTTACTAATCAAAAAGTGTATTTCCTAGGGCTGTCTCCAGAGAAATCCGCGGGAAGAAATTGGAATAATTTATTAGCTTACAAGTTTTCGTTGACAGTTAGCCCAAAGCTATTTATCTCTGTAATAGAGAACGTCTCCAATGTGGCAAAATTGACCAAATCAAACAGCTTTGATCAGAAAATGAATCTGGCAAGCCTGCCTGTCGGAGGGTCCCAGGAGAAAAGGGGGAAACAAACAAAAAGATTTAACAAGTGGTCAATAGGAAAAAGAGAACAAGAGAAAGAGATTTAGGAGAAGAAAGGAACGAGGTAGGGCGAGGGAGAACGAGGCAGAAAAACAAATTTTGCAAAACCATGGCCCCGGCTCTGGACTGAACTGTTGGAGAAATAAATGATGTCTCACATCATAACATTTAACATGGTGCTTGTGCATTTTCCGAGCCTGCAGCCCAAACTGAGATGTGATTTTTATGGTAACAAGATGATGACAAACTGCAGAGGGATGGCCTTGCTGCTGCTGCTGCTGCTGGTGGTGGCAGTGAGGAAATAAATGCAGGAAAATCCAGAGAAACGGCTCCACCTCTCCTGGACCCAGGGTCAGCATTAGCCCATTAGAAGTGACAATCGTGCTAACTGTACCCAGTCTGCCTCAGTGGGCATGACATACTTGCCCATCTAGCGCTAATCTGGCTTCTGTGAGAGGCACTGTAACCACGTGTGAGTCTGAAGATCGGGCCCCTTCAGAGGTCCTTCTCCTTCTCCTCTCATGGGCAGTGCCGTGGAAACTGTAATGGAAAGACTATTTGGTGGGAGAGTGGACCTGGCGTGCCGATTTCTACCTTAACCTCATCTTTCAAAGTGTACAGGTATATATACTGCAGTCAGGGGAGGGCACTAAATACAGCTTTGAAGCCCAATGTTAGGTGGATGGATGAGATAAGAATTATAAACTAGGAAAAACCCTCAAATCATCATAGCATTACTTTCCATATTAACAGTAGTCTTTCTCTATCGTCTCAGTCTACCAGCTAACCAGGCTTAGACGTCCTCTGCCATGGGCAACAACTCCATGTGCTAACACTCGAGTGCACTCATTGGCAATGGAGTTGCTGTATTCAACAGCCAAATAGTTAGAAGGATGCTCCTGCAACCAACATATTTGTCCCCAAAATAAGTGCTGAAAAACCATCATCAACATCACCACTCACTGTATTCTAGAGAAGAGTTTGTGTGAGCTTTTTGTGTTGAAATACACTTAGAAAACCATGATGGAAAGTTGGTAAGACTGTCAATAAAGAAAAATAGTAAAATGTGGAGGAAGGCTTTCATCACAGCACCCTCTGAGTTAGAATTATTTAGTGAGTACATTGTTGGATGAAGGCTTGAAAGGGTCAAGTTGACTTGAAAGGCAGCACCAGCTCTGAAGTCTGAGGACCCAGCTGATTCCCCAGCTGTGTATCTTGGGACCCACTTTCCTTCTGTCTGGAAACCCCAGGCTTTCGCCCTGATGATCATTCCCTTTATTGCAGGGTTTGTGATGGGCATTAAGAGAAACAATTACTAGAAAGCACTTCGTCAAATAATTAAAGCCCTTAACAAATAGTGGAGATTATTACTACTATTTTGTCCTGGTAGGAAGAGAATGATCAGCAACTTGGATCAACAAGTTCAACTTAATTGCAGGAACCAAGCTACACACTCTGAGAGTTCACCTACCAGCCATGATTTTGGGGTTTTCCTTAGTAACACTCATTATGTCACTTTTTAAAACATTTTCTTCTTCCAGAGAACAGAGTCACAATCTCACAGGAAGAGGCTGGTCAAATATCCAGGGCTTCTAGGGACTGTCCCCTTTTGGCCACACGCCCTTCCTCAGACATTTGCAGGAGACAGAGTTGGCTTTAAATCCTTTCGGGCTGGGACTATGGGCATGCACCACCTGGCCTGGCTATTTTTTTGTTGGTGTGTACTCTTCTCTTTGGCAAAACAAAGCAGTTGAGTTCTGTCTAATGGCCTTGCTCTCATGGCTGAGGACATGAGCTTCTATGGTGCAGCAGGTCTAAAATGGGTTAAAAAGGTTCAAGATTTGTCATAGCCGGCTTCTTCTGCCTCCACCTCAAAGTATTCTGAACGGTGTAAAAGCCATTGACCTACCAAATAAGGAAACACTTCAAATGATTCCTAGTATGAATTCATTTATTTCCTCTTGTGTAGCAGATAAATTATCTAGCATTAGAGGCCCAGAATGAAGGCTTCAGAATTTTGTGAAGGAAAAAGCTACAGTTCTCTTACTCAAGGCATTTCTGAAATCTTGACCATGCGATTCTGTTAAATCTTTACCTAAGCAGGAAACAAAACTTAGGGGATCTGAGCTTGGTCTTGGGAACTAAGCACTCAAACTAATAATTCAGGAATTTCCACCTTGGATTCTGAGGTTCTAGAAATGCTAAGTGTTTCCGAAAACTACCCCAATGCTGCCTGTTATTGAATGCTCAGTTAGAGGAAAGGAATGGGGTTAGAAGGTAAGGAAGGTTAAGTGGGAGAGAGCAAGACAATAATTTGGGAAACCATTTTTCTTAGAACACACAATATGACTTTTTTCCCCCACAAACTCCCCCCCCATGTATCCCATCTACTTATAGAATTAGGTTGAGATTGGAATTTGTAGCATTTTCCATTGCTTAAAATTAAACTGAAAGCTATAAATGACATTCTCAAAATCCTGATCTCCCAAAAAACTTCACCTGTTCTGTAAAAGCATAATCATGTATATAATATATATATATATATTCCACCAGGACTTTTAACTAGATTCCACATTTCTTTTGACTTTAAAGATTCTATTTCAAAGCTATTAAGTTAACTAAAATGTGTAAATGGCCTACATTAGCTTTAATTATATAATCATATAGTCAGTAGAAAATGAATCGATGTGAATAAGAACATAATTGAAAGAAAGTACCCATTCTAAAGCTTGGCACGGATGAACACTTTCAAAGATACCACAGATTAACTTACCCCTCCCTCTTTAATAGGGTTAATAGACTCTTAAAAATGACAGCAATGCTTTCCACAAACTTTGACCATTTTGGGGATCACTGTAAATAAAAAACAGCAGAGACTCTTCTCTGGATGATGGCATTCTTGTTAGAGATCCTTACAGTTTATCAATAACTATGTTCTGAATAAAAGAAATTCACCCCAAACCTTGCTTCTGACACTTCAAATGAAGTACCTTTTAAAAGCTTGGTTTACAAAGAATCTTCCATTTCTAACATTCTCCTAGCCAGAAAAAAAAAATGTATAGTACTAATTCTGCTCTATCATCACCTACCTTCATCATCTTCTTTTTACTCTCACAGTTATGCAGGTCCAATGGGAACTGAAAAAGTGAGGAAGGTCCACTGTAACGTCTCACGTCTATTATGAGACCCTGAGTTTTACAGAACCCCAAATATACAGGCTCTCAGACCCCATGAGATTCCTTTTTTTTTTGAGACAGAGTCTTGCTGTGTCGCCCAGGCTGGAGTGCAGTGACGTGATCTCAGCTCACTGTAACTTCTACCTCCCAGGCTCAAGTGATTCTCCTGCTTCGGCCTCCCAAGTAGCTGGGATTACAGGCGTGTGTCACTGTGCCTGTTATTTTTGTATTTTTAGTTGAGGTGGGGTTTCACCATGTTGGCCAGGTTGGTCTCGAAGTTCTGACCTCAAGTTATCCGCCCACCTTGGCCCCCCAAAGTGCTGGGATTAGAGGCGTGAGCCACTGCACCCAGCCAGCTTATTCTTAATAAGTTGTTTTGCTCCCCTCTTGGCCATAGTCGCAAACACTATTCTGCACCTTGGTCCATCCTGTCATTGTGGGCACTTGCAATAGTCAGGATGGGCTAGTTACACTATGAAACAAGTCTTATTCATAGGACAGACTCAAAGCAGATTGGCTGGGAGGATCTGATTACCCTAGTCACTCAGGGACTCAGGCCGACAGAGACTCCACCATCTCATTATTAGATCTTAAATCAACATCAAATATAATGCTTCAAGATCCACCACAGCAAAGAAAGAGGGCATGAAAAGTTACAACATGGCTCTTAAATGCACTTGCCCAGAAGTGACATAAATCCCCTCACCTTTCCTTTTTTCTTTTTAAGACGGAGTCTCATCTTGCTCTGTCACCCAGCTGGAGTGCACTGGCATGATCTCGGCTCACTGCAACCTCCACCTCCGGGTTCAAGCGATTCTCCTGCCTCAACCTCCCGAGTAGCTGGGACTATAAGCATGTGCCACCACACTTGGCTAATTTTTGTAATTTTTTTTTTAGTAGAGATGGGGTTTTGCCATGTTGACCAGGCTGGTCTTGAACTCCTGGCCTCAAGTGATCTGCGCACCTGGGACTTCCAAAGTGCTGGGTTTACAGGCCCCCCTCACCTTTCATTGGCCAAGATGAGTCACATGGCCACGGCTGACTTCAAGCCAGCCCTCTCACATGCCCGGAGGAAGAAAAGAACCAGAAATCTTAGAGAGCTGCAGTCATGTCTGCAAAAGTACTCTTGGTCACAAGGAGGAAGGAGCACTGGGCTGAGAGTCAAGGGCCTTTATCCTAATGCTGGCTCTGCCATTGTATAAGCTCATGGCCTTGTCCTCTCTCTTAACCCCAGGACTCCCACATCCTCCTCTGCAAATGATGGCTTGAGACAGATGGTCACCTCTCTGATTCGGCACCAGAACAAATGTATTACATTTGCCAGATTTCAGGTCCCACATGCTTGGGAGCTGGTCTGTGGGGTCGTCTCCAGTGAAAGCCAGCAGCACAGACAGGATGATGCAGGTCCTCGAGAAAACGGACTCATTTGTACCCATGATAAGGAAGCTGGCTAGAGTCCACCCGTTCTGAGTTTTGAGATAGTCCAACCAGCACGATGCATGTGTCAAGGATTCCACGTCACACAATAGACTTTGTTAGCTCGCTTTGACAAAGGCATTTTACTTTTAACTGTTTGGGACAGCAGCTCACAGTTTACTCGTAAATGTGCTCACATACAGGTGTTTCCCACTTCATATAATAGATATGCATTTTCCTTTAAAAAAAAGAGAGTGAAAATTTTAAAACCGGAAAATCACTGCTTGAGTTTATGGAAAATCACATTAGTTAAAGGAATCCAACGACAAAAGTCTTTTGAGAAAGGGTGAAAGGTCATTCGTGCTTTTATATTTTTCTCCTAAGTCATTGTTTCTGGTAATATCGAGAGTTATCTGGCACAGTACAGAAAGCACAGTAAAGACATCCAATGGTATTTGTCAATGAATGGCTAAAACTCAGTTTTCTATCTGTGGTTGACCTGCATTTTTATAAATTAATGATACTTATATCTGTATCACACATTTTAGTTAATAAACCTTACATTTACCTGGGACAGGAGTAGAAAGAGCGTAAATTTTGGTGTCAGACTGGTGTTCTTATTGTGGGTCTTTTTTTTAGCAGCTGTACGTTTGGACACATTACTTCACCTCCTTGAGCATCCATCATCTCATCTGTAAAATACGAGGGATGCCAGCTTCTCATGATTGTTGAGAGAGTGTGATGACAGCCCTATGGGCTTTTTCTTTCTTTTTTCTTTTAGAAATGGCATCCGCTTTGTTGCCCAGGCTGGTCTCCAACTCCTGACTTCAGACAATCCTCCTGCCTCAGCCTCCCAAAGTGCTGGGGTTCCAGGCATGAGCCACTGCACCCCGCCCAGAGCCTGATGTTAACATGTCTATTACAGGACCTGACATGAAGAAGAGACAGTAAGAGGTGATTGTCGTTCCCTTTTCTATGAAGCAGGAAGGGGAGCTATTATTATCTTCATCTAACAGGTGAGAAAGCTGAGGCCCAGAGAGATAAAGTGGCTTGGCCAAAGTCTCACAAATACAGGATTGGAACCCCAACGTGTATCTCGCTTTTCAACGTGCCACCTCACCAGCCCACACAGGAAGACTGACTGTGCACTGTGATATTTGTACAGGATGTATATATTACATGATTTAGGGCAGACACGCCTTGTCTTGTAGATGGTGTTTGATGTGACTTTACCCTGCCTTTCTGCCTGTGCTGCTCATGCCCTGAGAGCTGGGGCCAGGTCTTGTGTCCTCACAGGATCTGCCTCTGCATCTCGGTGGTAGATGCTCAGCAAGTGCTGATTCACTAGCCCACTTTCTTTTTTCTTTTTTCTTTCTTTCTTTCTTTTTTTTTTTTTTTGAGACAGAGTGAGACTCTGTCAGCCAGGCTAGAGTGCGGTGCGATCTCAGCTCACTGCAACCTCCACCTCCCAAGTTCAAGTGATTCTCCTGCCTCAGCCTTCTAAGTAGCTGTGATGATAGGTGTGCACCACCAAGCTAGGCTAATTTTTGTATTTTCAGTAGAGGTGGGGGTTTTATCATGTTGGCCAGGCTGGTCTTGAACTCCGGACCTAGTGATCCACCCACCTTGGCTTCCCAAAGCATTGGGATTACAGGTGTGAGCCACTGTGTCCGGCCTCCCACTTTCAAGTTCTTGCAAATCTGTCCACCCAGAGAGGACACAGTAGCACATTTAATAATTAAGAGAAAAGCTTGGTTTTCAGGAACTTTGTCATCTGAGTTTGATAATTAAACAGGGTATAATAATGCATTTTAGGGTATGGTAGAAAAAGAATAACACTACCTAAAATGTTCAGATGATGAATTAAGTGTTCCTATTTTTAGGGGCAGCCTCCCATTTTCTCCCATGAGGTACCTGGCAGGTGGTTATGTCTTGACTAGTACACATTCTTTAGCAGAGAGAGGCTGAGCGCTCCTAGGCGGCAGGCACGGACCTATGCCCAGGCCATAAAGCTGAGACAGCCATAACCCCTGAGCGTGGAACTTATGTGGGACAAGACAGTCAACAGTTAAATACACAAAATATTTATAAGTTATAATAAATTAAACAAAGGAAACGAAGAGGAACTAAGAGACAGCCTCACTGAAGAATCTCATTTAGATTAGGAGGTTGGGGAAAGTCTCCATGAAGAAGTGTTATCTACACTGAAACCTGAGAAAAACTGGTAGAAATCAGGCCAAAAGGGAGAGGAGGAGCATTTCAGACAGAGGGATCAACAATGTGGAGGCCCCATGGCAGGAGCGAGCTTAGAACTGAAGCTCTCATCCTAGACTTTCCCAATCTCCTCATCTAAACGAGATCCTCCAGTGAGGCTGTCTCTTAGTTCCTCGTCTTTTCCTTCGTTTAATTTATTATAACTTCTATTAGAAGTTTTGTCCCTCATAATGAGGTTAGAGGCCACAGCACAGGGAAACTGGACACACATAGGTAATGAGCTGGGCCAGGACCAAATTCCTGTAGGTATTTCAATTGCAATTGCAATTTATCAGTTTTTAGCAGATAAATCATGTGGTTGAACTTATGTCCTAACACATCTCTCTACTGCTAAATAGAAGAATGGGTGCCACTTAAGAATGGATTCAATGTAATGAGGGCAAAAGTAGAAGTGAGGAGACTAGCTGTGGGCTGCTGCAGTGGTCCTGGTGTAGGATGAGGATGGCTTGAACTTGGGTGGTGGCAGTGAACTGAGACACATGAGTGGAAATGTGAGATGTTTCAGGAGTAGAATTGATGGGACATGCAGATGAACTGTATACACAGAGTGAGAAAGGGAAGGGGACTCTCATGTTTCAGGGTATCTGAATTGATTTACTGATATTTGGGGGAATCAAGAGGGTTCAGGTCTGGCCAGTTTGCATTTGAGATACCTCTGAGACATCCGGGGGGAAGATGTCACTGGATAAAGGAGTTAGGAGCTTAGATACACA